>CAJNJA010032853.1:7753-30002 GCA_905231915.1 Symbiodinium necroappetens
TGTATGTATGTATGTGCGTATATGTGTATATGTGTATGTAAAGGTACGTGTATGTGGGTATGTATATGTATGTGTCAATGCACATATGTAACTGGAAATGTATATGCAGGTGTATATATCTCTCTGTGTGTGTGTGCACGTATTGTTGGTATGCAATGCAGTACATATGTATGTGCATGCACGTAAGTGTGCATGCATGCCAAGAAAGTAAATGTGTGAGTATTCGTGCAATTGTATATGTACGTATGTAAGTAAGTATACGTAAGTAAGTAAGTAAGTAAGTAAGTAAGTAAGTAAGTAAGTAAGTAAGCAAGCAAGCAAGCAAGTAAGTAAGTACGTACGTACATGAGTATATAAGTAAACGAGTAAGCCAGTAAGTAGTTAAGCAAGAACGTCCCCCCCCGTGTGTGTGTGTGTGCGTGCGTGTATGCGTGTATGCATGTAAGTGTATAAGTATCTGAAAATGAAGTAACTGAGTAAGTACGTATGATCGTGTGTGAGTAAGTAGGTATGTGGGTATATGCAGGTACATACCTACCTGGGACCTTGAACGCCTGTAAATTAAGCGTCGTTTCAAAATAACTGGTTTCGGAGGAATAACTGGTTTCTTACAAAGCCACGCCCGTATTTCAGAATTCGGGGCTAAAGCTTGTGCCATTCAGGCTTGCAAGGATTGGTGGGCTGCTGATGGGTGGCTTAATCCAGATCTATTGGGATCGAGGGGCCGATTGGCCTCATTGGAGTGTGTGCAACCCCTTTTGAATGATGCCAGCACGAATCAATCCAGTGACACTTTGCAACCCCCTTTCTTTTCCATGATGCCAGCACGAATCAATCCAGTGATACTTTGCAGCAACAGCAGCGGAGCCGTCCAGACACCTCTTGTACATTTTAGGCCAAGGTTTCGTACATGGGCCGTTGCCCTGCCTCGTTTGTGCTGCTCCATGGCTCCCTGCTCTTGCTGATCGAGGCGGGCAGATGCAGATGAGCTAGGATTTTTGAATTGCGTGGCAACTGTTCCTTCTATCTACCCAAAAGGTTCTAGGTGCAAGCATGAAGGATTGATGCATTTTCGGATTCTCTACTTTTGCACACCGAACCCAGATCTGCATGGTAACTTAATTCCAAACCCTAAACACCCAAACCCTAAACCCTATAACCCTAAAGATCTATACCCATCTGCCCGGCAGGTGCGTGGCTTCGATGGTGGTTGTCATCCTTGGGCGCCAGGCGGGGTTTCAGGGTCTAACTTCCTGGTTCATTTCGTTCCTTCCCTCACCTGCACACCTACTCACTCGTTCCCTCACTAACTCGCACTCAGTCACTCACTCACTCATTCACACTCACTTTCTCAATCAGTCACTCTCACCAAACACTCAATCACTTTCACTCCCGCACACACATAGTTCCACATGTGCACATGTACACGCAGAGTCTGATCTACGCAACTTTGTGCAGCTGTTTGGCTTTTCATTTGTGGTGGAGTCTTGATTGACAAGTATGGTGAAGCGGTTCGCAGACTTGACGACGCTGGCGAGCAGATGGGAGAATGTGCGCTCACTTCGGGAGCGCTGTGCCAAGGGCCATGCCCTCATGAGGGCAACGGCTGATGGCTGTGTACAATGCATGGGCACGCTGAAGGATTGTGCGGAGAACAATGAAGTTCTCAAGGTCATTGTGGGCCTCATGTTAGAGTCGCTGACAATCGACTCTAATGGAATAGACATGATTGTCGATCAATGCACAGCCTTCTTGGAACTTGCCCACTACCCAGACAAAGCTCGCCTTGGAGCCATCGCTGTCAGAGATGCCTGGGGCATCAAAAGATGCCTCACGACGCTGCGAAGGAAGTGGGGTCGCTATGAGAGCCCCAAGGACTCCAAGTCTGTAGTGTGTGTGCTTTGTGCACTGTGGCATGCCATATTTCTTTCTGAGAACTGACACATGCACGTGCGTACATGCTGATAGGATCCCAGAGTTCGTGAGCTCGTGGACATGTATGAGAACATTGTCCGGGCAGCCTTGGCTGCTTCTCGTTTGCATGTTCTCTGAAGATAACTTGTGCATTTCAGTCCCACAAATTCATCTGTGAGATTCTTGGTGCCCAAAAATTGAATAAGGCGGGTATCAATATTCCCCGACGTATCGCCAGTGATGATGATGTGGGCAGTGCTGTGGCTGCTACGGACGATGCCTACCCAGCTGCAGGGCCCGAGGAGTCCTCTGGTGACTCTGAGCCACCACCCCTGGAGTTTGTTTCTGATGACTCAGGTCCCTCCACGATTATGTTGGGGCTTGGAGATGAACATGCTGACACAGAAGGTGCGCTGCATGAGGCTGCAGCGGACAACGACTCCGCAGACGATGCTGACCCCCTGCAATCTCTTTTGGATGAACTGTCAGATGATCTTGAAGCTGATTTATTGGGGGATAAAGCGTCTGTTGAGCCCACAGCAGAGTGCAGTGAGCCCAGTGCAGGCTCGTGTGGGACAGCATTGTTGGAGCCCAGTGCCGAGTCGTCTAGGACAGCAGTCTTGGAGCCCAGTGCTGAGTCACCGTGTGGGACAGCAGTCTTTGAGCCCAAAGCCGAGTCGTGTGGAACAGCAATGTTGGAGCCCAAAGCCGAGTCGTGTGTGACAGCAGTCTTGGAGCCCAAGGCTGAGTCGTGTGGGACAGCAGTGTGTGAGCCCAAAGCCGAGTCGTCCGGGACAGCAGTGTGTGAGCCCAAAGCCGAGTCGTCCGAGACAGCAGCCTGTGTGCTGTCAGATGAAGAGAAGGAGCCAGGTCGTGCGGTGGACAGGTCCGTGCTTGAGCGCCGTGGTCCTTTAGTACCGGGGGGAGGATCACGAGAAGATCTGAAGCAAATGCTAGCCATGAGCAAGGCAAGGCTTCAAGCCCAGCTGCTGCCCTTTTGCTGCATGTAGAAGGTGTGTGTGTGTGTGTGTGGGTAGGGCTGTTGTAGGGAGTGTTGTTGTTGTTGTTGTTGCTGCTGGTGTTGTTGTTGTTGTTGGTGGTGGTGGCGGTGGTGTCGGTGGTGGTGGCGGTGTGTGTGTGTGTGTTGTGTGTGTGTGTGTGCGTGCATGGGATATGAGATAGTTGTGTCCTTGAGGCTTCGACAAGAACGTGCAGATGCGGCAAAGGCAAGCTTTTCGGCCTGTTGGTGTATTGAGTGCACACTAGTGCATGTATGTTTTCATGGTGTATCCTAGGAGCAGCACGGGCTCGTGCCATTGAGGGTCCCCTCACTGTGGACTCAGATGATGAGGTGCTACCTTCACAGGGTGGGTCATTGGCTGTTGACCACATGGAGACCCAGGCTTTTGTGGTGGATACCCAAGTGATGTTGGATCCCATCCTTGCTGAGGAGAAGCGACAGTTGGACTCCCCAGCCTCGAACAGTGTTGCTCGTGAACTTTTCCCTGACGGGGATAAGCCACATGACAAGCCCAGCTCTGAGCCCAGTGACATGCTGGCGACATCCGAGTTGCCCGTACCGGTGACCGACCCCGCACCGTCAACTCCGCCTGCAAGCTCAGAGTTCATGGAGTTTTCCCCCCCGCAGGCCTTGTGTGTGTGTGTGCAAAAATCACCCATGTTTGTAGATTGGTTTCCAACATAACACCTGAAAGCCTTCCCATGTGCAGGTCATTACTCGGGGAGATCAACTTGCCTTGAAGAACAACCGGAAGGCTGATAATGGTGAGGAGGGAACGAAGAAGAGGGGAAGGCCAGCCAAGGCAAAAGCCTCAAGCAAGAAGGTGCCTGAGGCTTCGGAAGAGTTGCCTGTGAAAGCACCCAAGGCCAAAGCCTCTGCTAAGAGAGCACCCAAGGCCAAAGCCTCGAGCAAGAAGGAGCCTGAGGTTTCAGAGGAGTTGCCTGTGAAAGCACCCAAGGCCAAAGCCTCTAAGAAAGCACCCAAGGCCAAAGCCTCGAGCAACAAGGAGCCAGAGGTCCCGGAGGCTTCCCAGCGTGAGAGGGCATCCTCGTCCAAGGATATCCCGGTGATGGTGCCTGCCAAACGGGCCAGGGCACTCGAGAATGATGCTGAGGTGATGGAGGCTCACGCTCCCAAGAAGTGCAAGCGTGTCTTGAAAAAGGGCCGAAAGGGCAAGAAGGGCAAAGGTGGGAAGAAGCGTCCCGCAATGATGGCCTTTCCTGTGCCAGAAGAAGCAGGCGATAATGACGGCCCCACCTATTCGGAGCCGGTTGTTACAGGTGGCAGGCCCTCGCTGAAGGTTTTTCCTTTGCGTGAGCATGATGGCACTGTGGAGAGTGTCGTGACGCCCTTGGCGCGACGCAGTATCCGCAGGAAGAGAGTGGCTGTGGCTGAGCCAGAGCCAGCAGAGGATGTGGCTGATCCGGAGCCAGCAGAGCATGAGCCGGAGCCAGTAGAGGAGGAGCCAGCGGAGCCCGATGCCCCGAAAGAGGAGGTTGACATGCCGAATGTGTTCGCTGGTCGGAGGTGCCCGAAAACTGTGGGCGCCAAAGGCTGGCTGGTCTGGCAGCACATTGTCAAGTCCTTTGTGGAGTGCATTGACCCAAACCTCCCAGAACGCTCCCGCACCAAGCACGAGGCGCAAAGTACTCAGTCGTGTTCTCCCTTTGTGCACAAAGCTTTTGATTGTACTCGTCTGGGTGATTGTGTGCATTCCCTCACTCCCTCCCTGCCTCACTCACACCCCTTCACTTTCTCTCGATCTCTATATCTATCTCTATCTTTGTCTTTCTCTATCTCTTTCTTTCTCTATAAGTCTCTCTCTCTCTCTCTCTCTCTCCCTCCCTCTCCCTCTCTTCGGATTGAATTTCTCTCCCCTGTGCAGTATGACTACTGGAAGACGGCCAAGACCGCCTTCGATGAGGATGATTCCGTGGTCTCTGAAGGAGACTTCAAGTCGTTCTTCTTGGTACAAGCTGAGGTGTATGTCCAAGAGAAGGTGATTCCTCCCATCCAGGCCAGCTCTACAATCCTACATAGTTTAGGGGTTTAGGTTCAGGATTTTAGGGTTTATAGCTAATGGGAATAAGGTAAAACCTATATCCCTAACCCTAAATCAAAAGCCTTACGCCCTAAACCTTGAATCCCATAAACCGTACATACCCCTATGATGTGTGCAGGCGGGCAGGGACTATGGTGATTCGGACTGAGCCAGACTTGTCGATGCTGACAAAGCCGATTTTGTGAGCAGATCAATGAGATCACTGTATGCAGTGATCGATGGGACAGCAGCCACTAGAAACATGGGTGGCTTGGGCTGCTTAGAGATGGGTTCAGGGGAACCTTTGTGTGGTCCTACCACTCTGGTTCTAGCTGCTACGGCCAAGGCTTAAGAGCAGCCATGGCTGGTTTCAATCTTATTCAAAATCCTCCAATCCGAGACACTGGCAGTGTGCTAACACGCTCCGTGGCCCACCTTTGCGAAGAAAGCTGATGCTGCATCGATGTTCAGCTTTGTGTGCGCAGACAAGTATCGCATGACTGCATGGTAGTGTGTAGTGCTGGCTGCGAGCATGCTTAAGTGCAACATGCAGAACTGCGGTCTCTCTCCCAGCACTGGTCTTTCCAATAGCTCACAGTTCTGTGAAAGCTATGCTGTCCGGAAGGTCATCTTGGAGTCGCACGATGGCATCCAAACGAAAGCGAGGCCTTGCAAGAGCAGGTGCTGTTCTGTCATGGGCTGAACTGGAAGCTGCCGGGGCTCAGGGTATGCCAGACATGTCTTGACAATTGACTTTCTGTGCATTCAATGCATGTCAACAAGTGGTTGCGCTTTGACTTCTGTGTGGGTGTGTGCCTGCTACTGTCTGCACTTGTGGAACTGCAGCGCAGTCCATGGGCTTATCATCAGAATGCTCGGATTGGCTAGTCCTTCACTCGCTGATCTACATTCTACTGTACATATAGCAGGTGCATAGGCATGCATGCAGCTATAGTTAGCTAATGAGTACATTATCGCTTCCAAGTACAAGACTTAAGAAGACTGCACGCATCCTGGTATGTAGCTACACAATACATAGTCTCGGGCACCCACTTCCAGCCACCATGCCTCCAAGTGAAGCTGTCCTTGTGCCCCGGCTTTTTAACCTTGGCGCGCCGAAAGTGCTTCGTCTGAAATGATAAAGAATTGCAGTGGTCAATGTGATGCCGTGGTGCATGCAGTGTCAGAAGCTAACTCCATTACCAGTACCGTACCCAAGATCTTCGTCCTGTGTGTGCTGCTGGTTCTTTGGAATGAAGATCTGTGGCACGGCAACAAGGACTGATTGTTGCAGCTAGGAAATAGTGGTACGATCGGTCTAGTGTGACATCTGTATGCCTATAGTGTAGATATGGTGGTCCCACCTCCTAAGACTTGGTCTCTTGTTTGCAGGAGCCTCTGGACTTTGTGGAGCACTTCTCTGGGGCTGCTGTTTTGACCAAAGCAGCTCGGAAAGCTGGTTACAATGCTGCTGCTGTCGACAAGATTAATTCCCCTGGGATGGATATATTGAAACCATCTGGTTTTGGGTTGCTTCGGCTGCCTACGACTGTACACATTTCGGCCTTCAGGTTCATTATACATATGCAGACATACAATGTCATTTGTGTTGGGGTTGCTTTGCTTCAGGACATTCCTGGTTGCAACCCTCATGGGACGTGAGAGCGGTTTTGTGGTTTGGCTGGCAGTGGTATGCTCTACATGGGTTGATGCGAGCAGGGGAAGCACAAGACGTTCTTGGGTCAACCCCCTGGGGTATGAAGGCTACACATCAGTGGCCTCGGCGAACTTGATGGCTGCACGGTGTCTAGGATGAGTCGTTGGTTTCCATGTCAGGTATACGATGGTGCAAGTTCGTTTGTGCCACATGCATGAGCATAGTAGGTACACACATATGAGTTTCTATATGTCATACAACTTAGGAGTGCTTTGCTTTGCTTGCTGGCTGTCGCGGCTGGCGGCAATTTTATACTCGAACAGCCAAGCTCGAGTTTACTTTTTAGGCACGATCGTTTTCGGTGGCTGTGTCAGAGACTGACTGCTCCTTGCCGGCCTCATGCAAGAATATGTTCAGCTGGTGTGTATTTAACCGTGGGTAGGGGTGCTTTGTTGTGGGGGATGTACATGTCGGTTAGTGCGATTGCATCTAAGTCTCAGTAAGGTCTACAAGGTCTCGTTTTGGATGGGCCAGTTCAAGTCAAAAACAGCTAAACGAACGACGTTATGGTCGAGCTCTTCCATGATACGGGGATTCTGGTCTACATCTTTTTCTCTGAAAGAGTTTCGAAAAGAACAGAGAAGGAATCAACAGGTTATCAAACCAGCTCGCTATTATACCGATCACTCTGGACGACGCTGCTGGACCGGCACGGATCAACTCTCCGGAACACAGCCACTCAGCCTGAACCCCAGACGCCTAAGCCTTAAACCCCTAGACCCCTAAGCCTTAAACCCCTAAACCCCAAACCCAGCACAAGCCTTTAAAGCCTCACCTTGAACCAAGACTCCACGCCCAGTTCTTGAACCTCCACCCCAAAACTCCTACAAAAGCTAGAGTTGGCCCTAAGCCTAAACCCTAAACCCTCCAATTCTGCTTCACTCAGGGCTGATCCCAGCCCACCCAATGTCTCGATGAGGATCTATCCAGCTGGCCTGGGCATGAGACTGCTCCAGATCTTCAAGTTTCTGAAGACCAGCATGGCACCATGCAACATTCGGGGTGAAGGGGATGCTCTTGAGATGTTTCGGTGTGCAACCTACGAGGATGAGTGCTCTGATGCACTGCTTCAGGAGGTCGCTGTTTATCTCTATGGTTGCCAAGGATTGAAGGTACCAGAGAGATGGCGACCGTTGCTTCCTAAGTACATCCATTCTAGTGCAGCACAGTAGATGCCTTGATTGTATTCAGCCTATGGTTCTCAGACCCAACTTTACAAAAACACAAGAGCTGGAACCCCTGAAGCTGACCCTGCCCTTCATGCAGTCTTACGAAAAGATGCATTACACTACCTTCAACCAAAATCACATAAATGTGCTTGCCCAAACTTACTGTGGAATCAAACATTATAAGAAACTTAAGAGCAACCTGACCTCTAGTCCTAACCCCTAGACCTCCTGAATCCTCTCCTGTTCTTTACAGCCCCAAGTAAGTTATCAGCCATAAACACCCCCATACCTTTATCGAGTTTGATGTCAACATCCCAAAGCACGAACCTTTGAACATGCACAAAGCCTGATGCTTCCAAGCCCAGCAACTCAAAAGCTTAGCTCCTGAAGCAGTCCTGTCCCAAAGCTCCTGGATGCTCATCCCAAATCCCAAACCGTTTGGGGTCTTAGGGTTTCTATGTATAGTATATAGATGGTTTCAGGGTAGCACTTTGTTTCGATTGTTCCTACAAGCTAGGACTGTCAATAGTTATGTACAGGTTTTATAGGCCACTATAGATGAATAACCTTACCGTGCACCCCAAACAAACTACCTTGGCCCTAAAGGACATACTTGTGCTGCATATCAGAGGAGACTTTTGACCAGGTCTGTGTACAGTCAATGGTAGTTCAGGCCTATCTCATTCCAATTTATGGAACTTGCAAGCCGGTTTGAGTGTATCGTTGCCTGTGCCTGGATCATCAGTCGACCACAAGTAGCTGTGTGACCTCGGTGTGGTTGCAGCTACATTCATTCAGATCAGGTAGTAGCAAGCCTTTCTTGTTGTTTGTCAGTTACATTAGCTACACAGGTTGTGTAAGCTAGTGGGAAGCCTTGATTATCTTAACTCAGGCACCATCACTGTGTTGTGTGTGAGAGGGTTCCGACAGGGTGAGTCCAGGCTGTTTCACGGTTGGATCAATACAGTGCCTGAAGATTAGAACAGAAACTCGGTAGGCCCGAGGATTTGTTCAGTTTGCGGACTGGGGGGGGGGGGTGTTTCAGATACTTGTGGCTTCTGTTGTTCTTCAGGACTGTGCAAGACTATGGCTGTCCAGGGTTTTTGGTTGCTGTGGGGTGAACTTATCCAAAAAATTCTGGGGCTACTGAGGCTTTTTTAAGCTTTTTTAAAGGTTTTAGCAAGTTTTGGCAGGTTTTGGACCTCAGGGACCCGTATCTCAACCGTATTTTCCTGTATAGCACCCGTATCTCGACCGTATTTCCCCGTATAGCACCGTATCTCGACCGTATTTCCCCACACACACCCGTATAAACCCAGACACGCCCGTATTTCTAGTAGCTGCACGCCCGTATTTACCCATATCGGCCCGTATGGGAACCGTACAAAAGGCGTACAAAATACGTATAAATACGTATAAAAACGTACGGGCACGTGTCCTGAAACCCATATCTGCAACCTAGTGTCTAAAGCCCCAAGAAAACTTCCCAAATCCAAACATTGTTCCGGGCTTAATGATCTATTGTGTCCCTGATCCAGGATTTTGGGCTGTGCTTGTGGCCCCTGCCGTAGGTGCCAGGTGCCATGGATCCTGTGGCAGTCAAGCTGGCGCGGGCATTGCTCTCCCGAGCATGGAGTGGAGCCTCCATGCTGGAAGGTGTTAACGCAGTTAGCTCTACTATGGCACAGATTAAGGAGGAACTCCCACAAACGGATGGAGAACTCCAGGAGATGATCCAGGATCTTTGATTTCTGTTTGGGTTGCTAGTATAGGGTCCCTTAACCTTAAGCTTCTGAATGGTTCAGATGATCCAGATCTAAGATCCCTTAACCTCAAACCCCTAAGCCTTAGGATCCCAGATACCTAAATCATTTCTGTATTCAGGAGCTAGAACATCAATTGCAGCAGCCACAGCCACAGATGGCTCCTGCAGTGGGTGCTCATGCTCAAGCAGAAGATACTCTTCCTGCAACCACCCAAGAGTTGGAGTCTATGGGGCGGACCAACACCTCCCCCTCCACATCAACTTCAACATCTAGCCCAGTGCTGAATCGCCGCCCCACAAAGGACATACGACCTAGCTGAGCATGGTAACTGTAATGTGCGTTCTCAATGAAAGACCCTGGCTGCCTGCAGGACTCGCCTCTACGCCGTGATCCCTATGGTGGTTGTGTTGAGATCTCTGATGATGAGGATGATGTACCGATGTCAGCCCCGGCCTTACATATGAAGTGCCCTCAAACTAAATAGACTCTATATGTACAAGTATCTTGTAGTTATTTCGTTGTCACCTAGGCCCTGAAGAGGAAGCTACAGGATAGCCAGGGACCCAGCTCCAGAGGCCAGCAGGAGCCCGAGGAACCTGTGGAGCAGGCCGAAGCCAAGCCAGAGCTTCATGCGAGCCCACCCCCGAAGATTAAAACTCAACAGACGACTCCTCCCTGCATCCGAATGCGTGGGAAGACCGCCGCTGGGTTGCACCGTAGCTACTAGCTGACTCTCTCGACTGCTTTGTTGTCTTGATCAAGTAGTCGTTGTGGACTAAGGATGAACGCGAGAAGCTGCTTGAGCTGTTACAGTCCCAAGCAAAGCTCATCGAGCAACTTCGTGGGGGAGCTTCTTCCTCTAATCTTTGCAAGACCCCTGATGCAAAGCGCAACAGCAACCGGTCTCCCCGATGCCGCTTGAGAACCAAGACACCTTCTCCGAATGCCAAGAACAAAACCCCTAGCCCCTTGAAGAAGAATCCCAGCCCGTCGAAGAAGCATCCCAGCCCATCGAAGAAGGATCCCAGCCCATCGAAGAAGGATCCCAGCCCATCGAAGAAGGATCCTAGCCCGGTGAAGAAGGATCAGCCTGTCTCCAGACAAACGACGGCTCCGAAGGCCTTGTTTTCGAGTGGAAGATATTAAAGGGTTAAGGGTTGTAGGGGGATGCACTATACAATACACAGACCCCCAAAAAACCCTAAACCCTAAGCCGACAGCTGATGCCAGAAAGCTAGCAGCTAGCTTAGCTGTATGACAGGTTGGAGCTTAGGGTCTAAGGTGTTGGTGTCTGGGGCTTCGGGTGTTGATTCTGGGCTTGGCGTTTTCGATGTAGGGTTTCTTGTTGCTTTCAGGGCTTAAGATCTAAGGTATGTTTTGCTACCAGGATTTCAGGTGTGTTTGCTTGCAGGGTCTCGGATTTAGTGTATGGGCTTGGTCTTTGGTGTTTCAGGCCCTTCCTAGGGTCCTAGAGAACCCTTGAACACTTAATTGTATGGGAATTTAGGATCTCTTTCAGCTTGAACGACACAAGAATAGTACACAAGTAATTTCTTAGCACAGCTTCCTTCTGTGGAGCAGAAACAAAACTAAACCCCAATTCAACTAAGACCCTGGTATCTGAGTGAGCCCTAGCACCCCTCAAACACCAATAGCTCCTGCCCCCATTAGGCCCATTTCCTGCCACCCTGCAAGCCCAAGCCCTCCCTAAACCTTTAAAAGCCAGAAAGCAGACCCTATCCCCGACACCTAGTGTGTCTGCTACTATGCCAATCAGGACATACCTGATGAGGACGATGCCAAGTTCTGGAACCGCATGCGGTCGAAGGTGAATCGCTTTTGTGGTGCCACGACCTCAGGGAAGCTACAGGTCAGCGATGACATTCATGCTATGTGGAAAAAAGCTGGAGCATCTCGAGATGTCCTAGTCTCCCTTATGGCAGAGGCGAATGGGGATAGGGACACTAGCCTGCACAGAGAAATTCTGCATCGACTGACACACACCAAAATTGCATAGGCTAGCTTGTGGCAGCTCAGGGCGACTTCGTTCGGAAAGTGGAAGTCTACAAGGAATCCCAAAAGTTTCGCAGGCAGGTTACCGATGGAGGATTCTATTCCGAGAGGGAGATGGCTGTCAAGGTGAGTGAAGGAGGATTGGGGTTTTCCGCGCAACTTGGTGGCTGTTTGAGCAGAATGAATTGTCATGTGTGGGGTAGGACTTCTATTGCAACCATGGCTGCCACTTCCCTCTACATAGATCCAAGGAAACGCATCGCAGGAATCGTCGGGGTGGCGGATGCAAACCCTTCCCTCAAGCGGTGCCTTGGCCTTTGACTTTGCGACTCAGAGGCTGTGCGGATACATGATTGACTTTGCTTCGTCTTTCAGCACAAAGGATCAACAAGTACGACGGGGAGACGGAATACTGGGTCGACACAAGGACCCATGGAACCAGGGGCTCCCACGAAGTTGAGGGTTGGCGGGACTCCACTTCTGCGAAGGGCAAGGTTGACAGTCTGGGGAACTCGAGCAAGCCTGAAGATCTGGACAAGAACTGGAATCATGATGAAGAGCCAGCAGGTGTTGAAGAAGGCAAAGACAAAGCACCTAGATCAAAACTTTATAGTGGTAAGATTTCAGTCAGTTTTGGGGGCTGCAGAGTTTATACCATAATGTCTTAAGTAGCTGCTACCGAGGTGAAGGACAGCCTTCAACGACATATGAACGAGGCTGTCTCTTCGAGGGACAAGCTGAACAAGTTCATGGAGCGCTTGGATACGACTGATGCATCGGTCTCTGCGTGCCCTGACCCTTTCTGCTATTTGTGATGTATATATAGAACACAGATTTGTAGCTATAGGGTCATACACATTGCTTGAAGTCAGCTGAGGGAGATGCCCAAGATGCTTGAGGTGATCAAGGCTCTTGGAAACCTTTATGATGAGCTTGCAAAACTGCAAGCTGATGCAAAGGTCCAGGACTTGACAGGTCCGTAGCTTGGTTATGAAATTAGCTTCCACGCAGAAACACAAAACCTGAAATCCTAAATCCTTAAACCAGATTGTCGTAAGTGCGCACATATTAGTTTGCTTCCCCAGGCAGCACGAGGAGTACACCAGAGTGTGTGAATCCGTCAAGCGGCAGAGTCTTCTATGCATTTAAACATCGTTTCTCTCAGAAAACAACAACACTGTATGCAACTGTTGAATCTCAGGATGATTATGGCGACATCTTTGGAGATCAAGAACAAGCTGCTTAGATTGATGGCTGCTACAAAAAATGTTTGCTTAAAACCACAACCAGTTCTATTCCTGAACCTAAGGAAGCTGAAGAAGAAGCCGGGGAAGCCCAGCACGAAGCGCGAGACGGGAGAGCAGGAGCCCGAAGAAGCCGAAGCCAACCCCAAAAAGAAGCTGAAAAGGGCCAAGAGTAAGGCCAAGCCCAAGGCAGCCGCATAGGCGTGCACGCAGCCCACCTGGGCAAAAGATCCCAATGTGTTTTCGGCTGCATGTAGGAAACTTCCAGCTCAGGTTCTACACAACTGTGCCATTGATCCCAATATTAGAACACCAACCTCTTACTGTAAAGCCCTATGGTTACTGATCGTGGTCCTGGCCTAGACACCCTGAACCCTGAAACCCCGCACTAAACTTCGCTTCAGCTTCAGGCCCCGGCACCACCCAAACCAGTACAAAGTGCTACTGCTTCATTAGGGTTCTGTTGGCTGGGACCATCAACTATGTGGACCCTGAGTTGGCTTCACAATCGTCTTGGAACGACGTCTGTCATAGCCCGGTTGCAGATGATCAACAAAGTTGAATGTGCATGGGCGCTGTGAGTTGTAGAGTGTGCTGATATTATGGGCCATAGGAGCCTGGTGTCCTGAGCTTTAGATTACTATGGAGGCCTGCAGTGGTTACAGTCATCTGTGTTGCACATGGCCCACATGTGACAGCTTGCAGTGCGTGGGGGAGATCGGTGACTCAAAATTGTGCTGACTGTGCTTGTGAAGATGTAGTGTTTTGTACAGACAGAGAGCAATGATCATCATGTAGTAAGAACATACTCCCCGCTGCCAGGTCCTACAATCCAGGATGGTGCCAGCCATCAAACCGAGACGCTGACGAAGGCGCTCGCCACTGGAGCCGAATCCTCAACTCCAGTTGTCTACAGGCTTGAATGCAGTCAACCCTATTCGTTCGTGGAAGTTAAACACATTCACCAGATCTGCAGTTTTGAGTTGGGTGCATAGTGATTGTGATGATTGCAACCACATTGCTGTTATGTTTTGCTCTGTACCGATCCAAAGCTTTCTAAATTTTCTGTATGGCTGTTGATCTTGATCGTTCCCTAAATCCTCATAAGGTTACCATATAAGCCCCAGACCCTAATCCTATATCCCAAACCGTAAACCCTGATCCGTGAACCTCAAGGTGTGGCTTCAGGTGTTTTGTATTTTATGCTATTTACCCTGAAGCTTTACCACCTAAGCCCTCAACCCATATGTAGCCCAAGTTCTCTGGAAGCCTAGCACCCTACTGTAGGCAGTACAGTAGTTTCTCGCCATGGGGCAGAAGAGAGCAATCCATGTGATTTTTCCTTGGGGCTCCGACTCTGAATCCGAAGATGCCACCGAAACCATGCCACCTCGTGCAGTGACTGGGCCAATCATGAAAAGTTCGTTGATTGCAGTCCCAGACGGGATAACTTACAGATGCATACCCCAGAATACACAAGCTGGGAAAGTCTTGCAGCACTGCAAGGATTGTGTTGAGAAGCTACGGAGGGATACTGGTGGAGAGTCTTTGGCGATTTTCAAGATCGGAATAACCCATGACTGCATACCTCGCTTTCAGCTCTACGAGAGCAATGGCTACACGAAGATGCTTGTTATGCACTCGAGCAATGACTTGGCCACGATCGAGATGTTAGAAAGTGCCCTCATCGCTATCTATCGGGACAAGGTTCAATGTCGCAATGTCCAGCTGGGTGGGGAGGGAATGCGCAATCGATACTTCGAAGCAAAGTTCGATCCTCCATATCATTGTTACTGTGTTGCTGCCAGAGCTGATCTGCCTCGGTGGGTCCGAGACTAGTGTCTTTGTGTTTTGTGTGGTGTGCCCAATTCGATTATGCATGGTTTAATTATACGTATGCCAGATTTACAATTCATTTCGATCAGCAAGCTGGTGTGCAAAAACAGTCCGCATTGCTTCCTTCACGAGTGCTTTGCAGCATACAGCCTGATTGCTATGTGGATTCAAGAGCTGACTCTGAATCTTAAGCCACCCATTCCCTTCTCTTTGCGCCGAGGCCTCTGCGAAGCACGTGGCCACCATTGCCAAGGCCTTTGCGACCGAGGCAAATCCGTGCAGGGCTTTGGCTGATATGGCTAAAGCACCCCTGAATGATGCTGAGAAATCATTGCAAGCGATGCTTCGAAAGTGGGAGCTTACTCTGAATGTGCCGTGGACATACGTTGGCCTCTGTGACGAATGCTCTGTGCCAATGCTCCGGCCAACAGATTATATTGCTACTTTAGCTGAGAAGGGCTACCTGCACAAACTGCTAGGTGGCCCTCTTGCCAGCAGCACCGTGTCTGAACAAAGCAAACCACTAGTGCCCCAATATTTGTCAACACCAACTTTATATAATCCCTGGAGCCCTTGTATGTAATTAGAAGACAATCGCCCCTGGAACCTCTAACCACCAAACCCCTATGCCTATATCCATCAAGCTCTCGATCCGAAGAATATTAAAGATTGTCCCCTTTCAGGTCTTGGATGTGTTGGGATTACATCACTGAATTATTTGTGAAAGTCTTTTAAACAATCTAGGCTTCTGGGTTGCTGGATCCAAACTAGTAGCTGATATCGGTCAGCAACAAACAGGCTTTCGGAGGTGTCGATCTATATTGAATGCTAACCCTCGAATCCGGACTTAGAACAAACCCGAGGCTCCTCACGACTTCAAGAGTTCTGGTGCAACTACAAACACGAGGAGCCGAATCATGAACTGTTCGGGCACGACTTCGTGGAGTTTGACAATCTGGTCCCTCTTTATATACACGGGGACGGTGGCAGGACGTATCGTCGGGACGAGCTAATGGTAGTGGCTTTCCAGCCCATTTTGGGCCTGGGCACTCGCAAGTCCAATCCACTGATGCTGAGAACTGGCAAACCTGGAGTCAATCTTCAAGGGCACTCATTTACGACGAGATTTTTAACTGGAGTGATGCCGAAAGGTGTTTATAAAGACCACCCCGAACGATTCGACGAGTTTATTACGGAAACCATGAAGGACTTCGAACAGCTTTATTACCATGGCTACGATATTGGGGGCGGTCGGAATCTCCGCTTTATTGTACTGGGCATAAAGGGGGATCTCCCATTTTTGTCGAAGGCTGGGCACCTCAACCGGACCTTCCTCAACATTAGGAAGGGTCCGGTGGGACCCAAGAGCAAACCGCTCTCTGGATGCTGTTGGCTCTGCCACGCTGGATCGGAGGCTTATGATTTCGAAGACCTGAGCTCCGAGCCCAAGTGGCTCGAAACTTGTGGCTCGGAGAATCCTCCGCCTTGGGATGCGCTGCCGCCTTTTTTTGAACATGTGCCACACGTCACTTTGGACAAAGCCTCGTTTTTTACATTGGACGTTTTGCACATCTACCACCTGGGCATTGGGCGTGACTATGCTGGCAGTGCCTTGGTTCTGGCACTTCGTGTCTATGGCATGGATTCGGTTCCAGAAGCGCTGGATGCCCTGAACGTTGATTTTCAACAGTTTCTCAAAGGCTCGCGGAAGCAGGTGCATTTCAAAAAGCTCACACGGGACATGTTGGGCTATTCGGCAGACACTGCCTACCCAGTTGGCCACTGGAGTAAAGCATCTGATACTCCTGTCCTCATCGAGTTTGCAAGCTGGGTGCTGCAGAAGAACAAAGAGATGTATGACAGGACAAAGATCTTTCAGGTGGTGGTCAGTGGGGCTACAGCCATCGCGCGTTTCATGAAGGTTCTGCTGGAGACATCATTATGGATGTCAGCGAATGAAGCAGTGGCTGCAGGAAATGCGGGGCTTCACTTTCTCCGCTGTTATCAAAAAGCGGCGGAGTTGTCATATCAGGCAAAAGCCCTTCGATTCAACATGACACCGAAATTGCATTGTTTTCATCACGTCAGCCTTGGATTGATTCTGACCGCCCGGCGATGCGACAACGTACTCAACCCGCTGAGCCGGGCCACTTTTCAGGGTGAAGACTACATTGGAAGAGTGTCGCGATTGAGCCGGAGAATATCACCGCGTCTTCTTTGTTTGCGCACGATACAGCGGTATCTCATAGCCACCCGTGTGGAACTGGACAAAGACCGACGATAAGTCCCGAAACTCCTTAAACTGCTCTTAAACCCAATAGCCCTTAAACTCGATGAGAATTAGGGTATATAATTTCTATAGGGTCTTAAATCCTAAAACCTGAAAGACTTGTCGTCGGCTGGGAGCCCAGCGCAGATCAGCAGCCGCAGAGCCAGGCGCAAAACACTTTACGGGGCGAAGGATGGTTTAGGGGTTTACAGGGGTTTAGGGTTTAGGGCGACGGTCCAAGGAGGATTGAAGGTATTCAGGTTTTCAGCTACATAGTCCCTTAAATTGAGAGGGTCTGAAAGAGGTTTGGAGTTTTCAAGTTTTGAGTTCGGGGTGTTTGGTCTTTGCTTCGCTGGGTTTGAGATCTAACAACCTGCGCTCCATTCCCAGCACGAACCACTAATCCCTAAGAACGCAACGCCTTCAAACTCTAAACCCTGACGACGACCCGAGCCCAACCCAAACTTCTTCACAAAAACATCCCGCACTGCCAAAAACCCCAACAATGATTTCTTTTAACGGCCCCAACTACGAGACCCTAAGGCAAACCCCCAAAGCCCAAATCAGCCATCCTCACCTCAAGAAGTACTCCAGAGCCCAAAACAACCATCCGGACCTCAAGAACTATATCCTCTGTGTGAACTCGACACTGAAATACTTTACTTCAACTTCGCAATGGGCTCCTATGTAGCTTTTATATGAGGGTGATAACTTCAGCTGATGTTCATCAAAGGCCTCACGCTCGTATTTTTCTACACGCCCGTATTTCTACAAATATCCTGGTTTTTATGTACACAACCGGAAATAAGCCGCCAGGGCCGGTAGCAGGTATGAAAATAAACATGTATGTACGTATGTATGTACGTGTGTATGTATGCCTGAAGGCATGCATGGATGCCTGCATGCATGTATGCATGTACGTACTTGCCTGACAAAGGCAGGCACACACTAACAACCACACAAATCGAATGACGGATGCAGAATGATGCAGAGATGCATATCAGAACATAAACATGTACATACTTGGCATGTACCTATATATATATATATATGTGCATACACATATACATATAACTATATGCAGGCCCGCTCGGGGATCCTGGCGACCAGGGCTCCGTCACCTTGCATACGTTCGCCCTCGTGGAAAGCGCTGAGGCCGGAAATCCTGAAGCCGCAGATCCTCAAGCCTTCTGAATAGCCAAATCTGTCAAGTCAAGTAAAGTCTGATTCTATCCCAGAAAACTCCAAATATCTCACGGCTACAAGACTCCATCTAAACGCCAAGCCCAAACCACATGAATTCCCAACTGCTAAAACCCGAACCCCTTAACAGGCCAGGCCCCCTGCGGAATCGTCGGACCTGGTGGACCAGCAGTCGCCGGATTCGGAAGCCTTGGCGGCTCTCGGGAAATATATACTTCGGTGACGGGGGCGTCGGATTTGGGACTTGGGGTTTGTGGTTAAGGACCTCCTGGGTTTCAAGGTCGAGTCTAGCTTTGGTGCACAGGGATATTAAGGTTGTGAGGTTGGTGTTGACGGGACTGAAGGTTAATGGTTTGTGGGGAGTTGAAAGGATTGGAGGCAAGGTTGAGCGCTGACGCCTCATATGGTCCGGTGTTTGTTTGGGGCTGTGTTCGTCGCGCTGCCCTATATGGGTAGCAATGATCAGCAGAAGCCACACGGCAGATGTGAGTGAGCGCAGGCGCTTTCACCACCCGAAAGGAAAAGCGCGCACAGGAGTGCGTCAGATCGCTGCCAAGATTGATGTAGCGGAGGCTACGGCCCGGGGTAGGGAGTTGGAGATACCTAAATGGTGTCTCTCGCCATGGGCGAGCCTAGCCAAGGCTTGCGGTACCTTGGAGGCGGTGACAATGTCGACTACCGTGAGTACAGGAGATGGAAGATGTGGTGCCAGAATCAATATCTATGGTGATGGACAAGTTGCCCAAGTCGGCCCGAGGAAGTTTCGTCTGGACATTGCTTCAAGGCTCGGCCCTGGAGATCGTTGAGCATCTTAAGAAAGATGAGTACCAGAAGGAAGGTGGCGAGAAGTTCATCTTCGATCTCCTGGACAAGCGGTGGCCAGAACGTGACCGCTCCGACGAGATGGGCGAGCTGCTCCGCGTGTGGTGTGCACGGGCCCGAGAGACGTAGGAGGCCAAGGGATGGTTTCTTCTGCTTAGGAGCAGAATGGCGGAAGAGCAGAGGGCTGTGGTTGAAGTTCGATACGCCGTCTCCGGCGATGCGGTGATGCGGTCTTGCTTCCCGGAGTACGTCGTGCCTGAGCAGAGGCATGCGGCCCACCACGTCGAGCCGACGATGATGATTGGTGGAATGGCACCTAAGGTGCGATGCCTACGAGCCTTTCGGGCAGCAGGCTTTCGCCGAGAGCGCGACCAAGGCAAGGCTGTCGAGGGCGAGATGTATCAGGAGACCGAGGTGGCCGAGGTACTCGCAGCGACGTGGAAAGATCGACGCCACACTGAACAAGCTCAACCATCACGCAGAGGATGCTCGGCGGTCTTTCTGCGTGGAGGTCGAGGAGGCGGTGGGAAGGCGGGCCGCCGGGCACGAGAGCCGTGCGAAGCTCCCGCCCGGCTCCTCGTCGAACTCACAACAAACGACAACACACAAAACAACACCATAGAGCAACAACAACAACAACAGCAACAACAAGAATCCACACCAAGGAACGACAACAACAACTTCGACGACCAACACCACAACCAATAACCACCACCAACAACAACCACAACCACAGCCACAATCACAACCACAACGATGACGGTGGCAAGATGGACGGCAAGAGCTTTTGGTTTTTTATTTTCTACGAGTACGAAGATCAGCCAGCAGGTGATGGTAATAGTAATCGCTATCGTGAAGTCAGAGTCATACGGTAGGGCTGATGATGACTGACACATTCGTCTTGGAGAACTTGAGCGCGATAAGGTCTGTCGTCTTGAGGGGGTGGTGATTCGCAACAGCACAATAGAGAGACCGGTGCACAAATGAAGCCGCAATAACTAAATCTACATAATACATAAACATATGCAGAGTAACGATTCAAAGCCGACACAGCCAGATGTGGTGTCTGATAATAGTAAGGAAGATGTGCATGAGATATGCGGCTCTCTACCGAGGGGCTTCATGGATGCCGAGGGCGCCCGCGCCGGAGCCTTTCAAAGCGGAACTCTAAAGACACCAGAACAGCCGTGCCGTGATTAAAGCCATAGCAGATAAAGATTGGCAACCTTGAACTCATGTTTCAAAGCTGCCATCGTAGGCACACCCTGCCCTAGCAACTTTTCGAGCTGTCCCGACCCGGAAGCGACATCCTCCTGTACAAGCGACTCACGACTGCCAGCACAGCTTGCATGCGCCAATTGACCGCCTTCAACTACCCATCCGGGCATGAATGCCTTAACTTATGTGATGCAATGTCTGAGGGGTCTTCATTCTCTTCTCGAAAGCACACAACAATCACAAATCTGCATGACCTCAACTCTCGTTCTCAAATTCTGCATTGAACGGCCTGGACGGGCTGTGCCGGCTGTGGCATCTGACCCCAGTCAATAATGGGCTTCGCCTCCTGAACCACGCAGCAGAAACAATCAGTGACTTCAATGGTAGATGTTCTTGCTTTGCTCCGTGTTGCTGCTGTCAGTAGTGCTGGGGGAAGTGCATTCACAATATGACGACCGGATTATGCACATTGCCGCTTTCACGATCACTTAGCTGGTGCTCTTGGGTATAATTGCAGTTGGTAATCCCTCGTCGCGCTGAATTCAATAGTCCACTGCCCTACTTTAAGCAGAGACCGACGAAATAAAGCATTGCATCGACTTACACGGCTAGGATTTTTTCTGCCGTTTCATATATGTGGCAACTATCAAACTTTCGGCTGCACTGAAACGGCTTTCGATGTCGCCACCACTGTCCTGAATGCTACTTTGAGAGGTACCTAGGCCCATTCAAGCACGGCTGACATTATGCTGTGGCTAAACCGCACGCCGGCGCACCAGCGGAGCAGCGACTATTGCTACGGCCACGCTACTGCCACAGCTACGACGACTGCTGCTGCTGCTGAAACTGCTAGTTGCACTGCCGCTAACTACTATGGTAAGTAGTTTGATACTGTTTCTACTGCCACTACAACTACTCCTACTACTACTACTACTACTACTCCCACTGCTGCGGCTACTGCTATTGCTGCTGCTACTGCTACTATTACTGCTACTGATATTGCTACTGCAAATGTTTCCAAGACTACCAGTACTACTAGTACTACTAGTACCACTAGTGCCACAAGTACTGGTGGAACTACCAGGACTACCGGTATGCTAGCACTATTAGTGCTAATACTACTACTATGACAAGTGCTAACAATGATTTCTAGAACTACCAAAACTAGAAGGACTGCAGCAGAACTGTTGCTGCTGCTCCTGCTACTACCATCACCACCACCTCAACGACGACCACTACTATCACTACTACCACCACCAGGACGACGACAGCTGCGAATACAACGACGACTGACGCTACGACGACTACTGTGACTACTTCTCTGCATCCTAGTATGATTTGGTGAATGTTCCTTCTGGCGCTAAGCTCGTGAGCGCTTGGAATGAGCAGTAGCCTTATTCGTGACAGCATGCTTCCTACGAATTGCATTAGCTAGTTGAATAGTCTCCAGGGAGTGTAGACAACTTGCGTCATTCCTGGTGTCGATACTAGACCGAGCTAATTATCATTGCGGGCAATCGCAAAGCCTGCGCTAGCACTGTCACAAGGTCTGCTGCGTCCTTTTCATATCAAAAACCGACCGTTGAAGAATGTTTAGTCGATAGATATCTATTCGGAGTCTTCCATGTTTCCCAAAAGTCCCGGCCCCATCCAGTCGCAACACAACATGTCCTGCGGAAGTACTGCCACAAGCCGCCCCTGGTTTCGGGTCTGTTTGAGGTCGAGCTCTGTCACATATGTCTCACACATACATGCATACATACATGCATGCATGCATGCATGCATACATGCATGCATGCATATATCCATCCATGCATACATCCATCCGTACATCCGCACATTCACATACATGCATGCATGCACACATGCATACATACATACATGCACACATACACGCACAAACACAATCTATCAATACAAACACACACACACACACACACGTATATATATATATACACACACATATGCTCACACCCCCCCCCCCCCCACATGACAGACCGTTGTGGGGAAGGGGAA
>CAJNJA010032864.1:3047-19196 GCA_905231915.1 Symbiodinium necroappetens
AACCCCTAAACCCCTAAACCTAAAGCTCCTGGGTTTAGGGGGCTGTAAGGCCGTCAGGTTCCAGGGTGCAGGTGCTAAGGTTCCACGGTCTTTGGGGGCCTCCAGGGCTCCGGGGTTTAAGGTCTGGGGTTTAGGGTTTAGGGCTTAGGGTTTAGGGGTTAGGGCTTAGTAAGTTCAGTAGTTTATACAAACTGTTTAGGGTTCAGGTCTTGAGTTTTTGTGGGGTTTTTGTGCGGGTGTTGTCCGGGCTTTGTGCGGGTTTTGCTTTTTGCCTTTGCTCGATTGACTTTCTGAACAATTTGTATTTATCCTGGGCTGGAGGGTTTAGGGTCTAGGGTTGAGTAAGTTTAGTAATCAAGCTACCGGGTTTAGGGATTAGTAAGTTTAGTAATTTAGGCGGGTTTAGTAAGTTTGGTAATTTAGGCTTTCGGGTTTAGGGTTTAATAAGTTCAGTATTTTAGGGTTTAGGGTTTAGGGCTTAGTAAGTTTGGTAGTTTAGGGTTTAGGGTTTAGGTTTTAGTAAGTTTGGTAATTTAGGGTTTAGGGTTTAGGAAGTTTAGGAGTTTAGGGTTTGGGGTTTAGGAAGTTTAGGAGTTTAGGGTTTAGGAAGTTCAGGAGTTTAGGGTTTAGGGTTTAGAGTTTAGTGAAATTTAGTAAGCTTAGTAGTTTAGGGTTTAGGGTCAAGATGTCCGAAAGCGGGTGTGGAGGTTCTAGGTTTTGGGATTGTCGCGTTCACTTTCGGGCCGCCTCAGTGAGAAACGGTCAAGAGCCTAAACACAAAATACGATGGATAACCCCGTAGAGCAGCGCGGCAAATCATGCACAGAACCATGCGCAAGCAACCTATACAAGCCAAGCCACAGAATCACCAAGACCCTTATCCCTGAACCCTGAACCCTGGACCCAAAATTCCCTAAACCCAAAACTCCAAATTCTCCCCAAACCCTAAACCCTAAACCCTAAACCCTAGAACCCAAAACTCCAAACTCTCCGCCCAAGTCGCGCATGGTATCCATGAACTGCGACTCGCGGAACTTTCGGAGTCGGACTTCTTCGCGCTCCTTCCAAGGGGGGCTTAAGCCTTGGGGTTGTGGGGTTTTAGGTGCTTTAAGAGCTTTAGGCTTTGTTTCAAGGCCTTGGAGTGCTTAGGCTTTGGGGTCTTCATGATTTTACGGTTTCGACTCGCGCACCTCGCGCAATGCATGCACCGATCCCAGCTATGGTTTCGGGCTTTGGGGTTTGATGGCTTAGGGCTTGCAGGGTGTAGGGTCTGCAATTACAGGGTTCTGGGGAGAAGGAGCTTAGGGAAAGGGGCGTTGAGTTTCGGGCTATGGATGATGTCGAAGGATTTAGGGTTTCGAGCTGACTTGCAGCAATAGCCCAACCAAGCCTAAAAATCAGCAAAGCAACAACAACTCGCGGAAAACGAAGTCTCCAAATCCTTCTATGCAACTTGAAAGACCAGCCCAGGAGCCTCAACAATGACATCGATCTTTGGGGCATCTTACACTATGTCTATGTTAGGGGCTACAAGAAGGCATTCTCCTTGCTTCTATAAATATATAGACTCTTAGGGACATCTTATTATACTCTATCTATGTTAGGGACTAAAAAGGAGTATTATTTAGGCTTCTATCTTGGACTCTGGATCGCGCAAACCCTCAACACTCAACCCTCAACCCCTTAAACCCTAAACCCTAAACCCTAACCTTCAACCCTAAACCCTCAACCCTGTTTGAACGAGGTCTCTCTAAAGTGCTCCAAGTTGCCCGCCTCCTCAATGGCTCGTGCATCCAGAAGCGAGAAGCCCCTAAACCCTAAATCCTCAACCACTTAAGCCCTAATAGATCTTAAACCCTAAACCCTCAACCCTCAACCCAACCCTCAACCCCATCCTAATCCCTCAACCCTATGGCTGAAGCCCTCGGTGAGCCCCTCTGCGTGGGCTTCAAGCTGCGGCCCTGAGCCCCGAAACCACACCCTACTGTAGGGGCGCCTTAATAGTGAGAATAGGGGTTTAGGGTTAAGGGTTTAGGGTGGGTTCTTGTTGAGGAATTTAATTTAAGTTACCAGAATAGGGGATCTATAGTAACTAATAGGGTTCCTTTATAATGGTAACTCAACATAGATTGGTAGTTACTTAGGCTTCTAATTTAAACCCCAGAAGCCTCACAGCAACCCAAAATCGGAACCGTCCCAGGGCCCTGGACCCACAGAGCAAAATCTCCCTCTGCCTAAAACCAACAAACCTCAGATAAGCTATGTGATGAGGATCCTCATATCAAAGCCCTACAAGCCAGTATCCCAAATCCCTAGCACCATAAAGTCCTGATGCCCTAGGCCCCTAAATCCTAAAACCCTAAAGCCGTACTACCCCAAGACATCCAAGCCCTGCACCCTAAAGCCTTAAACCCTATGGATCCCTTGTAGAACCTTTAGTATAGTAGCCCTTATACCTAAAGCGCTCAAAACCCCGCGAGGACGAAAGCCACAAAGCCCTAAAACCCTGAAACCCCAAACCCTGATTCCTAAACCCTAAAGTAGATGCTGATACCCCAAACCTATAACCCTGAAACCCCAAACCGTAAAACCCTAAAACCCTACAAAAAGCCAAACCCCCACAGCCCCATAGATCCCTTGCAGAACAGTTATACAGATCATCCCTCAATAAATCTTGAAAGGGACCCGAACCACAAAGCCCCAAACCCCTGAAACATGCAGCCGAAGAAAACTCGTCCTGGATCTTCTGATCCCGGCGCTCGTTCCTTGGGTTGCAACGGTTTGGAATGGCGTAGGGTTCAGGGTTTAGGGTTTGGGGTTTAGAGTTTAGGGCTTAAGGTTTAGGGCTTGGGGTTTATGGTATAGGGTTTGGGGTTTAGGCTTAGTGAGTTCCTTTAGAGGTAGGCTAAGGGTACAACTATAAGTGGGGTCCTGGTGGCGAACCCGACGACCACATGCGCTGTGCCCTCGAAACTGGCAGCCTAGAGAATAGAAGCATATACACAAGTTCTTTGTCTGTTCCTCGTGAAGGTCTGGGGTTTGTTGGGGCTTAGGGCTAGGAGGGGTACATCGCCGCTAGGTTCCTAAAGCCAAAGTCCTAAACACCTCAGACCCCTTCGTCCCGAAGCCGTGCTTCCTAAACACATCTCAAAGGCTATAATATCGCATACCCCAAGCCCTAGTCCGATTATCGATTATCAAGGCACGTATATTGGTACCTACTCCCTGCCACCCTAAATCCAAACCCTGCCATTTTGTCAACATGGGCTCGGCGCCTTTAAGGTTTAGGGCCCATAGAAGGAGGAAAGCCTGGCCCTGAAAATACAACCGCTTCTGTACAACCGAACTACAACCGACGCGTGAAGCCGTTTTTTTTTAAACACTTGAAAATATGCCGAAAAACCCTTTCAGAGCAAGACACTTCAAGGCTAAGTCCTTATTTAATCCACTCCATTGAAAAGAAAGCTAACCCTATGGGACCGCATTCGTCGAGACTCCTTCTCGCTTGCTCCCGCACTGCCTGGGCCCTGTCCAGGCAGAAATGGGTTAGCTGGGTGGGGCAAGGTTAGGTTAGGTTAGGTTGAGTTAGGTTTAAAATGGTTAGGTTAGGTGAGGTTAGGTTCGGCTGGGCTAGGTTAGGTTTGGTTCAACTTGGCTTAGTTAAGTCAAGCAAGGCTACATTTCCTTTACAGGTGCATTGGAGGTTCCTAGTAATGGCAAGGGCTATGTAGATAAGGGCTGAATTGGGGCTCGAAAGAATTTAAAATTTAAGGATCTGAAGAAATATCGGGTTGGGGGTTTAGGATGTTGTGTTAAAGAGCTTAGGGCTTAGGGTTGAGGGCTTTGTCATATTTCAGGGTGTAGGTTGTAAGGATTAAAGGCTAAGGATAAACGGATTCCGGGGTTTCAGGCTCAGTACGAATAGAGGGTCACGGATTTAAGGCCGAAGGTTCAGGTAGGCGTCGGGTTGACAACCCTCGTTCTTTCAGAGTCTTGATATTCGGATCTGGATGATAAGCAAAACCCTGGACGATAGGCCAAGCATCATCAGCATCAGCAGCCTCTCGTTTCGGGTGCTAAGCAAACAGCGCCAGCATCATCACATCAGCACAGCATCATCTGCGATCGAGCAACGCTAAAGCTGCCAGGGGACGAGCGCCAGCATCATCAGCATCACTGGTATTCGTTTCGGGCAAACCGCAAAACAGGCTCGAGCATCATCAGCATCACTGCCTGTCGTTTCTGGCAAGCAAGCGCCGCATCATCAGCATCACCCGCCGCTGCTTCCGGCTGTTGGGCGGCAAGCGCCAGCATCATCAGCATCACTGTTTCTTTCGCTTCGGGCACAACGCCCCTCCCTTAGGCGAGCTCCAGCCCAGCAAGCATCATTAGCATCACCGGCCTCTGGCGTCGCAAGCCCCATTCAAACCGCAAAGAGCCCCTGAAACTCCTTCGGATTGTGTTACGAACACAACCGCTTCATTCAGCAAAAGTAATCAAAAGGGCTTCAGTGGAGCCCAAAATTTAAAAACCAAGGAAGCCAGAAAGAGCCCTTAACCCCTAAACCCCCAAAGCCCCTAAACCCCTAAACCCTAAAACCCCTAAACCCTAAAGCCCCTAAAGCCCCTAAACTCCTTAAACCCCTAAACCCCTAAAACCCTAAACCCCTAAACCGGGCCTGTTGCTTGCTTCGACCTTGAGTTGTAGCAGGTACTCCTGGAGGGCCGGCGGCTTCACTTTTCAGGTTGCCGGGTTTAGGGTTTAGGGGGGTCGGGTTTATGGTTTCTGTTTGTTGTTTTTTGTTGTGGTGGTGGGGGGGAGGGAGGGGGGGTTATGGGGTTTGGGATCTCGGCTTTAGGGGTTTAGGGGTTGCCGGGTTTAGGGTTGAGGGTGTCGGGTTTTATGGGGGGGTTTGGGATCTCGGCTTTGGAGTCTTTAGAATTTGGGGTTGGGTTTAGGGTTGCGGGTGTCGGGCTTATGGGGTTTGGGATCTCGGGCTTAAGGGGTGCGGGTTTAGGGTGTGAGGTTTCCGGCTGGTGGGTTTCGGGTGTCGGGTTTTTAGTTGCCGGATCCGAGGTGGAAGAATAGGGACTGAGGATAGGGGATGCAGGGCTGACGGCTTAAGGGTCGAAAGGGTGTAGGGGCTCGGAGCTGTGGATTCAGCAGGTATGGGGTTTCGAGTTGAGTACATTCTAAGTCGGGCATTCTCAGCGACGGTATCCAAGAGGTCCTCCCAACAACCCAGGACCCGAAGCCCTGATCCACATGAACATCCCAGAAAAGGCCACTCCCGAAAACCCTGAAGCCCAAAACCCTAAAAACCCTAAACCTGAAACCCAAAACCCTGAAACCCCCCCCCCAAAAAAAAAAAAGCAAGAATCTCAGTCCTTCCGCATTTTTTCTCGCCTCTTCACAGTAACTTCCTTCTCCTCCTCGGCGTGCTTACCTGGGCTGCGCAGGTCTTGCAGGGTCAAGGGCCTGGGGTAAAGGGCTTGAGGGTTCGGGTTCAGTTGAGGTTTCCGGGTTTAGGGCCGTAGGGCATACCTGTACCTAGAACCCTCAATGCCGATGCCCGAACACAGCCTAAACCTCCGCAGCTTTTCATGCTTTTCAGTCAATGACTTCAGGGTGCCAAGCCCTCGAAGCCTCGCAGCCCACTCTACCAGTTGTCGTAGAACTCGGCGATCCTGGCAAGGCCGGTGATCGCCTCCTCCTCCCATGCAGCTGCTGCAGCCCGAGCTGCCGCGCACGCCTCGCGGGCGCTTCCCGAGGCCCGCCTGGTCGCGCACAGTCGCGCCGCCTCGTCAGCCCGACCATTGAGGACACGAGCCGGGACTTCGCCTCCAGGTGGCGTCGGCCACGCAGCCGGGGCCGGCTTGCCATGGCTGGGGATCCAGTGGATCGTCGCCTCAATCCCGGCTGACCTGATCGCTTGCCACCGCCTTGCAACGTCCTCGACCAACAAGCGGCAGGACCCGCAACCATCGACGGCCAGCATCGCCGACTGGCAGTCCGAGATGATCACCAAGCGCCCCGTGGTTTGCACCATTTGCACCGCCATGAGAAGCCTTCTGATGGCCTCCACCTCCGCCCTGTAGGCCGACTGGTCCTCGCCGGCGACCCCTGAGCAGAAGACCGGGCCATCTTGCACAGCCACAGACCAGGCCGCAATGTCGTGAATGCAGCTGCCATCGGTGCCAACGAAGACGACGGGCCGGGCGCTCAGCATCTGGTTGAGGATCGCCGCGAGCTCCTCAACCACTTCATCCCCCCCAATCACGCAGGGCGACGGGGGAAGCTCGGGCACGATTTTGCAAAGAAGCCGCTCCTCGGCCCGATTGACCGGTGCCGCGCATCTGGGGCGCAGATGCGCTGTGCCACTGCATTGCCACAGGAGGTGTGGACGGCTCGGCATTCGTTGGCCGCATATGCATTCAGCAATGGCTTCAGGAGAAGTGCCCTTCTTCTTCGCCTTGGCCCAAACCGTGCAACCAGTAGCAAGCGAGGGATTGCGAAGATGCCGTGCACCATGCGGAGGGAAGAGCTTCCGATGGCCGGCCATGACACACAGGGCATTAGCGGGAACTCCAGGAAGAAGAACCCCTTGAGCAAGATCACCATCCGGAGCACAACGATGAAGACGCCGCTTCACCCGGGCGGTCTCCTGTAATGAAGCACGGCGATGCCAGTCAATCAACCACTGCTTCAGGATGAGCTCACTGTCGTAGCCGAGGTGAAAAGTCCGGAGGCGCCCGCACTCATCTCGTCGACCAATAATGTCACCAGTCGCCGAAGTCCACCACCCCAGCTCGCCCAGCACTGCCGTGGCCACCGGCAGCAGCGTTGGCCAGCGCCTAGCCGCAAACTGGATGGACGCGTCCTCCAACCAACACGGTGGCTGGCCTGCGATGGCAATGGCCGCACGCAGCGCCGACCATTTGCGAGCAAAGACGGGATCGCAATCCCAGCCTAGCACCTCCCACAACAACAGCGCCGGAGTGTCACAGGCATTCTGGTTGTTGATGGACGCCACCACTGCTCGGCGAAGCTGAAGCAACTGCTCCTTCTCGATGCTAGCCATGGCGCCAGCCCACAACACCAGAGGCAGCACCAACGAGCGGATGAAGGAGGCCTGCATAGGAAGACCGGTGGCAACCACGTTGATGCACTGAAGCCTTACGTCGGCGATCTCAAAGGAGTAGCGGGCCAACATGGGGACACATTCGGGACGAAGGTAAAACCGAACTCCCAAAGTCTCAAACTCCGAACTGTGCTCGTAGCCAAAGAGAGCAGCAGCCTGAGGGCCAACGGCGCCACTCATCGAAGCAACCTGACACTTTGTGGCGTCACACCGAAACTGGAACGCGCGGTCCACACTGTCGCTGAGCCTCTTGGCATGGGACAAGGCGTTCAAAGAGCGGCCCCAAAAGCTACGGTCATCAACGAAAGTCACCGCCTCACATGTGGACCGTGCGACCGTGCCCGTCCACACCGCCATCACCGCAGCAGCCAACAGCGGCGACATCGGATCGCCTTGGGCCAGTCCTCTGGTGGCCGGATGCCATTTGTCCCCGACCCAGCTGCTAGTGGAGAACAAGCGCCACTGCTCAGACAAGACGCCCTGCACGAAGTTGACGAAAGGCCTGGGAGCACGAAGAAACCGAAGCACTTGCATGAGATGCTCAGCATGGATTGAATCGAAAAATTTCGACACATCCTGACCCACAAACACCACCGAGGGGTCGTAGCTGGCCTCAATGATGCGGAGGAACACGTCCCTGGTCGAGCGACGGTGCACGCCACCCAGCATCCTGTGCCCTAGCCACTCATTGGCCCACCCCCTCATGTCCCGGACTAGCACTGCAGCGCCTAAGCGATAGGCCACACTGAGCACAGAAATCGGCCTGCAGCCTCCCGTAGGTTTGGGAACCAACGCGACCCGGGCCTCACGCCACCGAGCCGGCAACGTTGCATTGTCAAAGGCACATTGCCAAAGATCTCCAAGGGCCCGCCAAAATGCTTCCGGCAGCAAGAGGAAATGATGAGCCTCCCACCCATCTGGTCCGCTGGCTTTGCCACGCATTTTAGATGCAGCTTTCAAGAGCCGAGCCGAGGAAAAGGTCGGCGTAGCCCGAGCGTCCCCAGGCGGAGGCACGAGTTCAGAAAGGAGCTCATGCACAGGGCCCACCTCCGCAATGCCAGCCGTCCATCTAGGGCACCATTCGGCTTCAGCACGACGAATCACCTCGACCGGGTGGATGGCCGTTCGCCTGATCTCCTCAGCAGCGCTCCACCGGGGATTGGCGAGGCCCTTTCGCAAAGAGGCCCGGCGCTTGATCCACGCCGTTTGCTTCTTAGTCGAACAACACAGCGAGGACCGCCATCGAGCAAAACCCGCCTCAAGCTCCAGCCTGGCAGCTTCCTCCACCTGTGAATGCACCCACTCAGCCTGCTGCTCCATGGTGAAGAAGGGGAGGTCCTGCAGCCACGGAAAGAGGTCCTGGAGAGCGACCACATTCCTGCCAACGATATCCCGGAGCCGAGCATCCTCAGGGCACCGTGCCAACTGTGACAGACGGCGGGAGAGGCGCCGCAATCGCACGAGCCCCAAGGACTCAAAGCCATTAGCCGCCTTGCTGCGAGGTTTGGCGCCCTGAGGCGACCATGGAGCGGACCGCGCAACCACACCACGACTCACGCCACCCAACGCAGCCTCCGCCGCATTGGACAACATGCACCACGCAGCGTCAACATCCTTTGTCGCCAAGAAGTTGCGGAACCGCGGCTCATCCCAGTGCCCTGCCCAAGCAGCCTCCGACACCTCGGCCTGACCAAGCGGAGCCCGAGCCGGCGCAGAACATCCCGACGGGTCAGTGAAAGAGAACTCGTAGCTCACCGCCGTGTGGTTGCCCACGCCACCAGTGTGTCTGAGCGCAATCGGACGCAGCCGCCCCGCCGACAGCCCATAGTCAATCCGACGATGTCCGCCGGCCGTGCCGGGCAACGGCCCTTCCGTCATGAAAGCAGAGTCCAGCGGCTCTGCCCATCCAGCCGCCAGGCGCCTAGCCATCGGCGCCTCGTCCACAGCAACGTTGAAGTCGCCGAGCAGAAGCCATTCCATGCCCATCCCGCGGACCGCCAGGATGACCTCCTCAACATAGTTCGCCGCCGCCTCGCAATCGGAGGCGAAGCCATACACACTCACCACAACCACCTTTCGAACTCCACTGTGAAACTGAAACTCGAGAGCCACTGCACTGTACCTGGACTGGTCACCCACACTCGGTAGTCGAATGGGCTGGCCAGGTGCTCTGGAAAGAACAGCTGTACGATGTGTTCCACCAGAGCCAACCCCCAAAAATGCATGATAACCATGGGCTCGCCAGGCGTCCATCCAAGTGGCCACACTTGCTGTATTGATGTCCACCTCCTGGAGGCACATGACCTGACAAGGAAAAGCCCGCATGTGATCATGGATGGCAGCAACCTTCGTCACCCCCATCCGGTTCACGTTCATCGTACTAAATACAGTCATGAAAGCTGACCGTCACCTCCCATGGCCAAATCGGCGTTCACAAACAGCTGGGTCAGCAAGTCGGGCTCAACGCCGTGACCCAAAGTCTTAGCTTCCTCGAAGGATGCCCGACGCCGCGCACGAACCCCCTCCAAAATGGACTTGTCGTACTCATGGCAGTGGCCCTCATGCAGCTGGCGGCGCTTTGCCACTCGCGTGCACAGGCCACACTTCTCGCAACTCCACGCCTGTGTGACTTTAAGCACCCGCTTCTTGGCCTTGTTGGTCACAAAGGGCCACCGGAAAAAGGTCCAGCCGGGAATGGCGGCCAGTCCCTCCTGTCGTCTCTTCGCCACACCCGCATTGAGTTCGCGAACACGAGCCCGCATACGATGTGCAGGCTTCCTGGCACCCCTGGCCTTGATCTTCGCGAGATAGTCCTTCTGGCTAACGTGACGGTGCTTTGCCTTGCGGTGGTACTCCTTGGCCATTGCAAACGTCTTAGAAGTCATGCCGCCACGTGTGCCCACCGGTAGGCCCCAATTGCAAAGCGGGCACCTCCAATCCTCTGGTTCATCGGGCCCCAAGGTCCTGAAAGCATCGAAGTTCACACGCTTCGTCCCCGGCAAGCCCTGGCCCCCATGCTGGCGATGGCAATGGTCATATCGCCTCTTTTGCAACGTGTCCGGCGACCTGGTCTCAATGACCATAGGGCACAGCGGGCAAGGCCACCGAACAACAGCACCAACCCGATACCTGGACGACTTCAGCTGGCGTGCCACTGGCTCCGGGGCACTCGGCTCCAGAGATATCTCGGACTCACCCGGCACCTCACCTTCAGCACCAGCCTTTGCCACCGCCGACAGCGACACCCAATGGTTAGTCTTGGCCCTGAGTCGGCGACGAGGTGGGAGCAACACAGGGCGGGTAGAAGACGCCGAGGACAAAGACCGAAGATCAGCCGGCGTTGGCCACGACCGCGGGGGACGATGGGCACGAACTGAATCCAAGTCACCCGCCAGCAAAGACGATGGCCTGGAGCCCACAGCAGACAAGTCATCGAAGACCATGTGTCCACCAACCACCGGGGGCACAGGAGCCATGTCAGCAGAGCCACCGCCTCGTTCAAGGGGAACCCCAGAGCCGGCACTCGAGGCAGCATCGATCACCATTCTTGGAAAGTGGCCACCCTCGGGAGCCCCAGCTGCCGGCACCACCGCAGGCATGGAGGCCTCCGATGCCGTATCAATGCACATGAAGCCGCCGCCTCGCCCTCCAACGGTGTTGCCCACGGCCGCGTGACACCAAATGTCCACCAGGGCCTCAGGCGAGCACTGGATCCACTCGTAGTGCTTGCCGCTAAACTTCAGCACGATGAACGGGTCCGAGTCGGCCTGGCTTGCAAACTTGAACGTGGCCTCAGAGTCAAAGTCAAGGACGAGGAGACTGGCCGGCAAGCCCCGGCTCAGGGCATACACCTCCAGGTTGCCACACCAGGAACCCACCGCCTCCACCGCTGAGAGGTACTCCGCAAATGACAGCTGGCATGGCTTGTCGCTCGTGTCACGGCCGTCCCAAAGGGGCTGCAAATGTGAAGCCTGCTCGCGCATCCAGCTGATCATGGCCCGGCGAACACCACGATGGCTGAACTGCTTGCCCGCATGCGATGTCAGGGCCTGTGCCACGGCCGCCGGGAGGCAATTGCCACCCCCCTCGTTGCTGATCACAGTGGCCCCCGGTGGCAAAACGAGTTTCGGCTGCTTGGGTTTCTTTGCAATCGGGGCCACAGCTGCAGCCTGCCGCTTGTTGCCCATCATGGGGTTGTCTCCGGCCTCGACGTCACTCTCCACATCGACGTCCAAGGTCAGCAAATCATCAAAGGGATCCCTCGACAACTCCGGGCCGCGACTGGCCTCGGTGACCGCGCCTTTGGCGCCCTTGCCTGCACCCTTGTCCCGGAAGGCTGCCTCCTGAGACTTCACCGCCACGCTCTGCCGACGCTCTGGCTTGATGGCTTCACTCGCCTGATCCTTGCGCCCCTGGCGTCGATGCCGTGAGGCCTCCAACTCGAGTGTGCCCAACTCCTCGTCCTCGATCTTGATCGGCACGTAGTCCCGGCGGTCGGCGCGAAGGGCCAAGAAAGTCCACCGAGCAGCCCGCCGATCACGATAGCGAGCCTGGATCTCCACCTGCTCAAAGCCAACATCCGCCAACACCTCCTCGAGCTCAGCAACGTGCCAGCCAAGGGGAACCTGCCGAAGATGCCAAAGACCCTGTCGGGCAGCATTCCGAGGGTCGCGAGGGTCGATTCGCACAGCCAGCCTCTTGCCGTCGTGATACAGGCCCATGTCGCCGGACAGCGCGACCACACGCCGAAGGTACTGGCCCGGCATTTCGTCCGGCCTCTGCGCCTCCCAAAGCAGCGCGGGCTGGTTCAGCGTCAGGTCCGCCCACTTGAGCGGCTGGAAGAAAAAGGAGGTGCCCCCAGCGCACCGACCACCAGCGGCAAGAAGCGCACGCGCAGCCGAAGGCGAAAGTCTGACAAGGCCCTTGACGACACCGGTGGGATGCAAAGCCTGGCTGTCCCCCGACTTCTCCCACGACCAACTGTCGAGGAGATCGGCCGGCGATCCCCCAACACGAGTGGTCCACTCCCGAAGCGCGGCCCCCGGACGATGGAGAACCCTCTTCCACCGGTCCTTGTCGGTGAAGCACTGGGCGCAACATGCCCTGAGCACGACAGACTCCTGATAGGCCGATCTCTGCTTCGGCGGGCGAGCCTCAATGAAATCAACCTCGACGTCCAAAGGAAGCTCCCCCACCTCTGGTTGCCCCCGCTGCATCGCCACCACCCAGCACTTCCGCAACTTGAGGCTCCCTCTCAGGACTCCCGGCAAGCTTCGGCGCTCCACTGGGTAATCGCCCTTCAGGTGGTCGAGCTCTGCTGTCGCCTCGCCATCATAGACCAGTAGCGACGCTGGATGACACCCGCCACGCATCAGCTCACCGAACTCCTGCAACTCCCGGGGGTTGTCGGTGTAGACCAGAACCGCCTCGCCCTTGTCGAGCTCTCGCTCCAGGTCCTCCGCTGCCGAAATAACGGCGGAGAAGTTAAGGTCATTGGGTCGCAATTTCCACTTGACCTGCTGCCATCCATCACGCTGCCACCGTCGAGCCTGGGGTCGTGAGGCCGGTTCGGCACTTGCATCATTTCCTTTGCCCTTGCCCTTGTCGGTGCCCTCTGGCTTGCCTTTCCCTTTGGAGGTGGACTGGAGGCCCAAAGCAGCAGAAGCCGGCTCAGAAGGGCCGCCCCCAGCCGGGCCACGAGATCGCCGCCATGGAGGTGTTGCCTTGCCGTCCTTGCCAGCTTTGCCACCGCCTTTGTCACCCTTCTCTGCCTCCTGCTGAGCCGGCCGGCCCTTGCCTTGCTCAGGCGATCCTTGTGCAGCCTTGCCCTTGCCCTTTGGAGACCGAGGCACAGAGCTCTCCGAAGGCGCTGGTCCAGGAGGCGGCGGCCCGAAGAATTGCTCAGCCAGCTGTAGCACCATAGATTTCACAAGCCTCTTGACGTTGCCTTTGGTGAGGCCGGCCTTCTTGGATCGGCGTGGCACCTGAGGTCCAGGATGCAGTGCCTCGCCCACCCTTGTCCACAGCCACTTGTCAAACCGGAAGCTGTGCAGCAACGAAAACCGAATCTTCGAGGAAGCCGAGCCGTCGATGACCTTGGTAAAGTCAACAACGGTGCCCTTGCCCGCGACCACACCAGGGGAGCAGCCAGCGCTATAGACCCGCGCACCCAAGTGCTCCCAGTACGCCCTTGCAGCATCAGAAGCCGCGGCATCAGAGACCGTAGTCGCAACCACCGGCAGCTGCTTGCCACCAGCCTTTTCCACACGAGATCCCGCAGACGAAGGCATTGCCGAAGAGTGCACGGGCCGACCACCCCGCGAACCACAACGAAGTAGTGGGCCCCCACTCCGGCCTGTCCATCCATCCCGGCGCTTTGGTGCACACACCACCTCCGCACCATCAGCCTTCGGCTTTGGCCCCAGCAGGGCCTGAGAAGATGCCCGGCCGTCCCGCAGCCGTCGCCTCTTCCGATTCCATCCTCTGCGTCTGCCAGCTCGCCACACCGCATTGAAAGCAACGATGCGACGGCGCAGTGCTTGCCTGTCAGCGGCGATGCCGATCTCCTTGCGATGCTGTCTAACCCGAGCAGCTTTGCGAAGAAGAAAGCGCCGAAGGCGAGCCCGACGCCTGAAGCCGGGCCTCCTGAAATTTTGGGTCTGCCGGCCACCTCGGCCGGTGCTCCTAGCAGAACATCCCCATTTCATCAGGAGCAGGATCATGTAGAAGACGCCCGCAAACCCAAGCGAGCTCAACACTGCCATGGTTGCGCAGTCGTATGCTGCGCCTCGAACCGCTCCGACCACCAAGGCCAGGCAGAACCACAAGAGCAATTTGTAAAGGAAACAGGCGCACCTCGTGAAGGTTTGCTCATGCGCCCAAACCTCCGCAGCTCTAAACTCTAACCCCCCGTAACAACTTATAAAGGCAAAAAACTAAAACTAAAGACCCTGACCCCGACGAAGAGTTCCACACTGTTAGGCTGCCGGGCTTGTTGCTTGTCTTTTCTGTCAGGATCTCGGAAGGAACTCAAAAAGGTCTATCACCATCGGGGGAGAACGATGGTGAATAAAAATATCATAGGCTTTTGGGGTATACTATACTACAGTATATGTCTAAGATCCTCTAAGCAGAACACCAAACCCTGAACTGCACACTACTCTCTTCCCCAAGCCACAAAAAAACAGTCGGGTCCAGGATCTTCGGTAGTCGTGCTCACTCAACCAAGGTCTAGGGTCCAGGGTTCGGGGGTAAAGGATGAGGGCGCTAACTAGTTTTAACCCTAAACCCTAAACCTTAAAGTTAAGGGTCAAGGCCCAAAGACCTGCCAGAAACCGCTCCGGGTCACGGATGGCACTGATCTGCTTGAGCTCGTCGAGGGCACGCCGGCGTTCACGCTCGACGTTCACCTTCTCCCGGATCTCCTTGGTTTAGGGTTTAGGGGTTTAGGGTTTAGGGTTTGGGGGTTTGGGGCTTAGGGTTTAGGGTTTAGGGGTTTAGCAGTTTAGGGGTTTAGCAGTTTAGGGTTTCGGTGTTTAGGGTCCGGGGGCGATTGGAGAGCTTCAGAAGTAAAGGGACCCTGATCCAGATACTAGGCTTCCGTAACCTAAGCACATCTGAAAGAGTGGCTTTCAATTTCTTATAGGTTTCCTTCTCAAGGGTCGGGGTTTTTACTCGGTGTTTCGCTGTCTGTTCTCGAGCGCCTTCAGGGGCAGGCCTTCCCTTCTACCTTCGGGGCTCTTTGTGCTGGCCCTCCCTAGAGATGGCTCCGGGGTTTGTGCTTAGAAGGCCGGGTCGAAAACCCACGGCCCTAAACCCTAAACCCTAAAGCCTTAACCCTAAACCCTAAAGCCTAACCCCTAAGCCCTAAGCCCTAAACCCTAAAGCCTACACCCTAAACCCTAAGCCCTAAACCCTAAACCCCTAAACCCTTTATGGCTACGTGTGCACTGCCAGGCTTTCGGGGGCCAGGGAGGCCGCCTGGCCGCGTCAAACACATTGGGCCATTCTTCAAGGTTTTTGCTGTAGGGTTTAAAGGGTTTAGGGGTTAACGGTAAGGTTTTTGGCTTAGGGCTTATAGGGTTTAGGGTTTAAGGGTAAGGTTTTTGGCTTAGGGCTTAGAGGGTTTAGGGTTTAGGGCTTATAGGGTTTAAGGTTTAATGTTACAGGGCTTATAGGGCTTAGGGTCTAGGGTTATAGGCTTATACTTTACGTGTTTAGCGTTTAGGACTTAGGGTGATCATCCCAGATCTTCGCCATGCTCGGGGGGTGAACCATGACGGTTTCAAGCCGAAGCGTGAAAGACAGGTTAGGGGTTTGTTTAGGGTTTAGGGATCAGATCGCTTTGTTGATTTGGGGTTTAGGATCACCAGACCTTCTAGTGGGAGTTGGGAGCTGTTGTACGCGAGCGTTTTCCCTATAAAGTCAGCGGTGTGTCGAGAACAAGGCTGCAAGCACGACATTAGAGCGGACAATTGATCTCTTGGCGCTCGGGGCTCCTCTGAACGCAGAAAGACACCCTAAACCCTAAACCCTAAACCCTAATTGAAAGAGCGCGCAAGATCCAACAACATGCGCCGACCTCCAGGCGAATGTACTCGCGTTCCTTCTCCTCCGCAAATCTGGGGGCTGCTAAAGCCTAGAAATCTTAGAAAACGTGACAGGCTATAGTGATCCTGCTTCTTTGCTACCTCCATGCTCATGCACCTTGCACAATTCAGCACATCAATGGTCCAGGCCTTTGGATTCATTAACATTACTCGAAGACTCCGGGGTTACGGTTTTCCTTTTCGCTAACCCTGAACCCTAAACCCTAAACCCTAAACCCCTAAACCCTAAACCTTAAACCCTAAACCCCTAAAGCCCTAAACCCTAAACGGTCTTGTGGGTGTTTCAGAGAAGATGTTTTACATCGAGCTCGGGGGCTGGAGGGCTCAGGACCAGGTCGTAGTCTGAGACCGACGAGATTCAGCACGGGCATAAAGAGGGCTTAGGGTTTAGGTCTTAGG
>CAJNJA010032864.1:19229-30001 GCA_905231915.1 Symbiodinium necroappetens
TTAGGTCTTAGGGTTTAGGGTTTTTTTGGGTGCTAGGGGTTCAGGGCTTGGTGGAGCCGACCCGTTTTAGAAGCCTGAGTCGGGGGCTCTGGGCTTTCGGAGGAACTTCGGCCGGCAAGAGGCTCGCGGAAAGGGCAAGATCATCAACGTCAACGAATAGGTCCCTGACAACTAGCAACTAACCCTAAATACCCACCCTAATAATCGGCATCTGCTTCGGAGTATCTGTTGAGCAACACACTCGCACAAATAGGGGATCGTTTAGGGAATTTTAGGGACCATAAGCTAGCACTCACGATTTTTTGGCAAGGAGCCCCATACACACTCCCCACTAAACCCGTACTTCACAAACGCTGAGCCTCAAACCCCACAACACACTAGGGTTTTGGGTAGGGGCCTTAATAGTTAGAATAGGGTTCTGGGGTATAGTATCTCTAGTATCCTCCCAGAATAGTATGGAATTTTAGGCCCTTATATTAAGCTTTCTAAGCCACCCACGGCAGACGTCGACACACCGGTCCTCTTGGGCGACACGAACCTGCGCCTTGCTTTTCCAGACCTGGGGGGGCTTAGGGTTTAGGGGTTCAGGGTTTAGATGTTTAGGTTTTAGGGGTTTAGATGTTTAGGTTTTATGGGTTCAGGGTTTAGATGTTTGGGTTTTAAGGGTTTAGTTTGGGTTTTTTTTTTGCCTCCCGCCTGGCTAGGACGAACCTACGATGCAGTTTAGGGTTTAGATGTTTAGGTTTTAGGGGGTTTCGTTTAGGGTTGAGATGTTTAGGTTTTAGGGGTTTTGATGCTTAGGTTTAGGGGTTTAGGGGCTCAGGGTTTACAGGCTTAGGGGTTTAGATGTTTAGGTTTTCGGGGTTTAGGGGTTCAGGGTTTCGGGGTTTTAGGGGTTTAGATGTCTAAGGTTTAGGGCTTGGGGTGTAGGGGTTTACTATAACGGCTACTGTAAAGTCACTGTAAAGCTTGCTATGAGTCAATGAGGGTTACTGGAGAGGCCACTTCCAGGGTTACCAGAAAAGTTACAATGAAGCTCACTTTCAAGATTTATATATAGGCTCAAGACAGGAGACTAGAAGGCACTGGGAAAGCTCTGAAGGTGGTGTTCAGCGGGGCAGGTAGGTGTGGGGTTCTTGGGGTTCTGCAAACGGCTCTTGGTGCTAAGGGTCCTCTCTTCCGTCTTCAGATGCTGCGCCTGGAAAAACCGAGAAGTCTGGAAAAGTCGGGGGGGCTAGCACAAGTATGGCTCAGGCTGCAAGAAACTCTGGAAATCGGATGCCCCAAACCGCAAAGAGTGCATGAGCTGAAGGCTTTGAAGGCCCCAGGGAATCCAGGAAACCTGAAGACAGAAGGACTCCATAAGGAAACCCAGGATCCCGGCATCTTGGATGATCAGGTCTTTCTCTTCCCGCAGCCTCACCTGTGCGCATTGTATTTTGCGTTTTTTTTTTTAGGGGCTGGGAGGCTCAGGAAACTTTAGGACTTTGGGTTTAGGGTTTAGGGAAAGATAGGGTTTAGGGTTTAGGGTCTAGGGGAAAGATAGGGCTCAGGGCTTAGGCTGCGCTTTTCGTGTGTTTGGGGCTTGTTTTTTTTTCGGGAGCGTCTTTTTCTCTGGCTTTGGGGTTCCCCCTAAACCCCAAAACCCCTGACCCTAAAACCTAAACCCTAATTTTGTGTCTATGTCTTGGGGGTTCGGGAGTTGTCCAATGTCTCAGAAACGTTGGGGTTGTGGGCCTTCGGTCTAGGGTTTGGGGCTTAGGGATTTAGGGTTTAGAGATTTAAGGATTCAAGGCTTAGGGTCTTTAGGGTTTTAGGGTTGACGGGTTTAGGGTTTAGGGTTTAGGGCTTAGGGATTTAGGGATTTTAGGGTTTAGGGTTTAGGATTTAGGGTTTATGGTTGAGGGATTTAGGGTTTAGGGATTTAGGCCTTTAGGGCTCAGCAAATTGGGTTTAGAGGATCAGGGCCGTGGAGTTTTCGTTTTGGGCAGCACAACCAAGCTGAGCTCGAAACAAAATCACTTGAGATTAGCTATCGTTATTATGGCTATTAAAAATCTGAAACATAGGCATTTTGTATCGATAATGTTTCCGGTTCGGGATGCGGAATTTAGGGATAGCCCTAAACCCTAAACCCTAAAAACCCTAAACCCTTATAAACCCTTATAAACCCGTGTAAACCCTAAAACCCTAAACCCCAAACCCTAAAACGGCTTCCGCGTTGGGGTTCCTAGGACTTAGGGCCTTGGAGTTTAAGGCCAAGAGTTAGGGTAGGGTAAAAAGGCGCAAGGGTTTAGGGTTTAGGGCTTAGGGCTTAGGGTTTAGGGTTTAGGCACAAGTCCAAGCTTGAAAACAAAGCCAGCCTTGCATGCGCCCGCCTACCCCAAAACAAGGTCTCAAACGCTCCCGGAAGCTCCACTGGGGCATGACATGAAGCCGAAAGACGGAGCCAGAAAACGCTGAATCACTGAACGGAAAGATCTCGGAACTCAGAACATCAAGCCATCAAGCCATGACAAAAAACAGATGAAGCAAAGGATCATCACTGTAGAACTCGCGAAGGTTGCATTAGCAACCGCAGCAAGAGTTACGCTGAGTCCTGTGTTCTTCTTTTTTGAGCTCCCATTCAGAAACAGGTGAGGTGTAGTGAAGCCCAACGTAGTTCAAGCTACACTTCCTTGATTTAGGGGACCTCGGCATGCCGAACCTAAAAAAGCCCGAATCCCAAATCCTTAACCGTTTGTGGGAACCTGTACGACTACAGGTTGCCCTGCGAAAAGCAGCAGAGACAACTCTGCTTGTCGAAGCCTGATATTCGCGATCTTTCAGCTTCTCGTCGCGGAGAATCTCGGCGATTTGCCCTGGCAAAGCCCGGAGCGACGATGCCTACCCATAGGCCCCTAAGTAGTTCCTTTTTGTGGCTTATATTTAGAATCCTATGAGGTAATCCCAAAAAGGAACTACTTAGGGCACCTGGGTAGAACGCCCTAAACGCAAAGGTTCGCGCCCAGGAGTTGGGGTTGCTTGCCATTTTTTGAGGTCTGCTGGATGCGCTGTACAAATAGGGGCTTAATATAAGGGCCGGTATGACTAGAAAAAATGCCTTCTGATATGGTATACCATATAAGTATATAAGGAGTAAAAATTGGGATGCTGGTGTGAAAAACATCCGACCTCTACAGACCCTACAGTCGGAGCCTCGAGTTGAAAGCTTCATGTCAACCGTGTGGGGCCAGGTGCTGAAATCCAAGTGATGTCGAGTTTCTGTTTACATGGGTTTAGGGTTTAGGGTTTAGGGTTTAGGGTTTAGGGTTTAGGGTTCCAAGGAGGAGATCTTTATACACTCACCAAAATCCATTAGAGGCCGCACCCCTAATCAAAGCTTAGCACCTTTTGAAACTTTCACACGTTATATTACCCGTGCAGGAACCCTTCAAGGAGCCCGCAACCCCCAAATCCTGAAACCTACATCAAGTGGTCGAGCTGCTGTTCTTCTTCAAGATCAGCCCCTGTCGCTTCTCCACCTGCCCATGCCGGAGAACAGTCTTTAGTTTTGCTTAGGTGCTGTTTCGATTATTTTGGAACGGAACACTTTACAGAGTTTGATTGGGTTTTTCTACACATACGGGTTCTTGATGACGCAGACCCCGGATCAACAAAACCCCTCCGCTAATACGGATCATAAAAGGATCGTAGTAGCGCTCAGTGACAGGTGGCTACTCATCATGGGTCTACATTACTGAAGAGGACCGGTTTTGCAGCTACCGGTAGGACGTGAAGGTGCTGTCGGAGACGACACAGGAGGAGTATGCTGTGGCAGCCGATTCGAAGGAATGAGGTCAGTCGGTTCTCCAATGAAAAGGTCTTGGCCTTTATCCTAAAGTTTAGGCCCGTGAAGAAGAATCCTCAGGGAAGGCCAAAAAGTTAAGGCTCAAAGGTCTTAGGAGTCCCAAGACCTTCAAGCCGAACAGCTTTGTAGGGAGGGATGGCCACACGGAGGGGCCGTATGTTAAGGGATTCTCGCGGGAAGGATCCTACTTCTTCAGGATCTATGAGCTGCAGGCCTCTCATCAACATCCGAAAGTGTCCGTCAGTTTAGGCTTTTCGGTCTTTGGGCACCATGAATCAAAAAGAAAACTCCCCAAACCCAAAGCCTTGTTGAAAGCCAAAAGCGGCACTCTGCTTCGACAAACCCAATTAAGATCCTGAAAACTTCCTCACCCGCCCCTAAGCCCTAAGCCCCAAATCCGAAAGCCTCCTTCCCCGTAAAGGCGGCTCAACCCTACATTTAGGGTTTAGGGTTTAGGGTTGGGACCCTAAACTCTGTTCCTGCCCTGAACCCCAGATGACGAGACCAACGTCCCGACTTCAACCCAGGAAACCTTGATGCACCTTCTTTATGAGTTCGTACAACTGCTAGAAGGATCCCACTATGATAGTCAGGTCTGTTCTTTTGGGAAAACCCTTTGCTGCCCAAATCCCCAAAAGAGCCCTAGGCACGTCACGGGTCGATAGTATACAGGGGCTCTTGTCTCTAGAATAGCTGTGCGGCTATACTCAGGAAACTCAAGGAGTAGTAAGTGTAGTTATACATCTAGGGACCTAAGGAGCAGTCTTGGCAACTGCTCAGGTAACCTTTTGGTGATTGTCTAACCCTATAGATAGGGTTACAGGAAGCCCCAGAAAGTTGGAAACCGGATTAAGGACAAAAAGTGCTGGGATTCCCTATACATGACTCTTAGGGACTGAGGCTACTGGGTTTCCAAGCTTTGGGCTTCTACTATAGATCATAACCGTTTGGCGATGATCGAACCCTAGAGCGTAGACCGCTGCTGAATCAACCCGTGAACCTTGAGCCGGTATACTAGAGAGGCCTTAATAATTTGAAGAGGGTTTTGGGGTGTATATATGTATATATATATATAAACATACATATATATATATAATGTACTATACTTGTAATCAGGAACCTCCAAAAACAGTACTGGCGATTATTTCGGCCTCTGTTTTAATTATTAAGTCTCGCAAGCCTCGGTGTCGCGCTTCTTGGCCAACCTGCGCCGGGGCTTTGCAGACCCTGCCTGCAAACGAGACCCTAAGCCCTGAACTGCCGAAACCTTACACCCCAAGCTTCACGCACCTGTAGCTTCAAACTGCCCGAGATGTGAGACCGAAACGCTAAACGCATAACCGCTGGCAAGTCGCTGCTGTGCCCGTTCCTCCTCGATGGCCCTAACTTCCGCCGCCGACCGCTCCTGGAACGGAGTCGTTTGCGGCTCTGCGGCGCTCACACTCGGACAGTTCCAGGGTAAGCCAGGTGTAGGGCTTTTCTTGCCTTTCAGGGTTTCGGTCTTAGTGAAAAGTCGCGTGTCAACACACGCTTTTTAAGGCCCCTAAACCCGAAACCCAAAACCTTAAGCCCTAAACCCTAAAACCCGAAACGCGAAACCCTAAACCCCAAACACCAAACCCGAAACCCTACACCCGAAACCCTAACCCTAAACCCCAACCCGTAAACCCTAAACCCCAAACCCCAAACCCTAAACCCCTAAACCCCCAAACCCTAAACCCCCCCAAACCCTAACACCCTTAAGGTTTGGGGGCGCTTGCGACTTCTGGATTCCGGGTCGAAGGGCTTTTGGGGGGCGTGGCTCTTCGGCTCCAGCCAGAGGCTATGGGTTTAGGGTTTCCGGTTTAGGGTTTCGGGGTTTCGGGTTTAGGGTTTCGGGTCTCGGGCTTAGGGTTTCGGGTTATTTAGGGTTTCGGGTTTAGGGTTTAGGGTTTCGGGTTTAGAGTTCGATACCTGAGGCTCTACCAACCCTAAACGGTTGAGGGACCTGAGATCTACTAAGCCCCAATACATCATACCAACACACATCAAGCCCTCTAGAACAACGCAAAAGACACTGCAAGACGACACACTCGCATGCAAATGTCCAACCACATGTAATCTCAACACCAGACTTACATGCTCTCATGCTGTGTTGTCACAGAAAACAATCGCTTTTGCAGTTTTAGCACGATGGCACAAAACATGTTTTTTGATTGTTGTAATTTCAACTCCTCAACCCATGAACCCACGCACAAAAGCACTGAAGGCCTGCAACCTTGAAACTGTGAAACTTCCGGAGCAGTGAGGGGCAAACCACTCTCCTGCATCTTCCTCCGCTGTCTCGCGGCATCCTTCCTGAGATGGACGAGCTTCGGGAGGGATCCGGCATTTGAGGCTCTGAAGTTTCGGGGTTGGGTTTTAGGGTTTCGGGCTTCGGGCTAAGGGTTTAGGGTTTAGGGTTTAGGGTTTCGGGGTTTCGGGGTCTAGGGTTTCGGGTTAAGGGTCTAGGGTTTCGGGTTTCGGGTCTAGGGTTTAGGGTTTCGGGGTCTAGGGTTTCGGGTTTAGGGTTCCTGGCGCATCATCACGCTAGGTCCAAGATGGGTCTGTGGCGGAAGTCTAGCAAAGAAAATTCACACCTAAACCTGAAACCCTAAACCTTAAACCCGAAACCCTAAACCCGACCTTGCTTCCATTAAAAGCCAGAACCCACCACTCTCAAACTCTGACCGTCTGAGCCCTGAAAGCTAACGTGCGTGGCTTTTGGGCTCCATATAAATCCACAGAAAAGTGGGATCTCACGAATGAGACAGTTACTGTTACAGAAAAACCTACTTGGGGATTGTTGCTGTTGCTCATGCTTTCGGGGGTTTTCGGGTTTGCGGCCTCGGGTCTGATACGGATCACCGGATCACTCAGGGCTCGAGTTGAAGGCTACAGCCAAACCCCACACCCGACGTGTGCCGAAGCTCTCTTCGAGGCAGCCACGTGAACCCTAAGCTTCCCCCCAGAGTCGGGAGTTTCCGAAAACAAGGGGTACCTTATTCTAGGGTCCTTGTAATAAGGATCCTACTATTTAGGGTGCTATATTATTAGGGTCCCCTATTTTCGGAAACCCCCATATCGACCTCAATGTCAACCCTAACCCAAAAGCCTGAGCCCCTGAACTCCACCCCTATGCATCCATGCAGCTCGCGACCCATGCCACGGTCTTGGGCGTCCTGGCCGGCCGGGGGGGGGGGGTGCGGTTAGGAGCCCGGGTCTTCGGCTGGGGCTTGCTGTAGGTTTTAGGGTTTAGGGGTTTAGGGGTTTAGGGGTTTAGGGTTTAGAGTCTAAGGCTTTGTTGTAGAAACACTGACGGGTTTGCCGGGTGGGCTTGGCATGAATCACGCAGAGTCGCTCCGGGTGGCTTCAGAATTCTCAGAGTGGCGTTTCGGCGTTCGGGTTGGAGCTTGCAGCATCAAGGCGCGAGCAAGCTTCTAGCGCTTGCTGCTAAGCAAGGCCTACCTGATGTTACCTTAAGCTTCAATCCCACAACACCCTCCAATAGAGGGTCCTTAATTATTAGACACGGTAATATACTACAAGATTTAAGGAATCGGGACTTGAAGGGGATCCCCACAATTTTGGCCCGGGGGTTTGGGATCCGCCTTGTGTACCCTGGTGATATCCGACAGTCCTTCTCCTGGATCAGGCGGCGAATCGCCTGAGCCTCCTTCTGCTTCATCAAGACCTGGCATTTGGGAAGGGTTTAGGGTTTAGGGGTTTAGGGTTTAGGGTTTAACCTGCAATGCCCGACGAGACTGCCGATAAAGTTGAAAGTGCGGATTCGGATATCTGAATTGTGGGACTTACGGTTGGGTCCGAGTCAGGATCTACCACTGCATCGGTTCTGCTTAGCTTTCTCACGGGCTCTTATTCTTATAGTCTGCGACGGATTAGTAACTAGTAACAAACGTCGTCATTTATCCTTAACCCTAAACCCTAAAACCCGAAATCCAAAACACTAACCCCAAAACCCAAACCCCTAAATGAGCTTGGCGATCTTCACTCAGGGTTTGCAGGGTGTCGAAACAATGGCCTCAAGGATTCGACTAGTTTTCTTGGGGCATGCCGTGCTGTTCGGTACTACAAGCGAAACGCTGTTCCCAAATCGTCCCAGCCCCATGTTAGGCATGTTCCTTCTCACAGGTTTCCGAGCCCAGAAGCGCGGATGCAGGATTTTGAGGGATGTGCTGAAGAGTAGAGCCGTCAGAATGCCTGGATCGGGATGTAGCAATGTAGCATTTAGTGGCGCTTAGTAAAAAGCAAAAGTCCAGTGCTCTGGTCGCTTTCGGCTCTATCTGATTTGGCAACTGGGGCTTAAAGAGTCCAGGCTTGTCAGCCATCTCTTTAAGTATGTCAAAAACCTGACGATGAAGATTATTCGGCTATCTGAGTATCTGGTTGACCTTTAAACCCTACACCCGTAAGGCCTGAACCCTCAACCTTCGACCGGGAAGCCCTTAAAACCCTGTACCTTGGCACCTAAAGCCCAAAGACCTCAAGCCGTCAACCTGCAAACTGCAAGCCCTGAACCCAGACCAGACCTAACCTGTAACCCTCACAAGCCACCGACGTGCCTCTAGCTGGGCCATGGTGCTCTTTTTGGCCTCCTCTGCTGCCTTGTGGGCCTGCACAGCTGCTGCATTTCTACGGTTTCGACCCGGCTTCGAGTTTGAGAGTTTAGGGTTTAGGGGTTAGGGTTTAGGGGCTTAGGGTTTAGGGTTTTGGAGCCTGGTTGTAGGTACGCGTCAACCCTGCTCCACGGCCCTGCTGAGCTTTTCTGCAGCGCTCCCAGCTTTAAAGCTTTATGGACAAAAGGGGGGACTCATGTGTCACATGAAGATCAGGATCCCATCAAACCATTCTGGATGGGAGTGGCAACCCTAAACCCTAAAGCCTAAGGCCCTAAAGCCCTAAAACCCTAAACCCTTAAACCCTAAACCCCGAAACCCCTAAACCCTAAACCCAAGTCAAAAAAGCCCAACCCTAAGTAACAGGTTTAGGAAACTCAAAAACCCTACGAAAGCTTCACTGCCTCAGCCCGAGCGTGCTGCTGCTTCTTGATCTGCTCCAGCCTCGGATCACAAGAAGTCATGGAGTCTACTAGATCCCCTAATTGGGGACCCTAACTACCAAAGGGTACTTTATAGGAACCCCCTTAAAAAAATCTACTTTTTGGATCCTCCATGCAGGGTTTTGACACTTGGTGCACTTCTTGATTTGTGCGTTTAGGGTTTAGGGTTAATGGACTTAAAGTGGCCTATGGTTTAGGGTTTAGCAGGGTTTCGGTTTCAGCAGGTTTTGGGGGAGTTTAAATTAGTGGGGGTAGTGAGGTAGCTCTGTGGTAGGGTGTTTAGGGCGCTGGGGTAGCCGGGATGAGGGTTCAGTATGTTTAAGATTTATGGTTTTGCGGCTTCTGGCCATGCGGATGCGACTTGTATCACGTGTAGCTGGGACTGTACAGGGGACGCCCAAATACACCCAGGGCTTGTCGTTTTCTAGCCGAGGGTCACGACAGGGGCGGGGGGATGCAGGGAGCAACCAACGGGTTACGGTCGAAGGCCTCTCACCTCCCCTAACCGAAACCCTGTGCCTGTAAGACTGCCGCTTTAACTGTAGGATGCCGGGTTTTGTGTTGGGGGGGTTCAAACCAAGCAAGAGATGCATAGAATGTGGTGGTTGGATTGAGGGTTGAGGTTTGGGTTTGGATTTTCACTTTGGCCTTGGAGTTTCGGCTTTGGCCCTTAAATACGAAACTGAAATGCGCCACTTCGATTTCAACCGCACGGTTGTACCTGACAGAGGGGGCTGTTTATCTACATCTCACAATCAGTACAGGCACGTGCAAGAAAGGCTATTCCCTTTTTGCTAAAGTGAAAACCCCCCAACCCTAAAACTGCAAGTGTTCTTCCCTTTCCAACCATGCCACGAAGTCCTCCGCGCCACTACCCTAAGTCCAAAGCCCTTGTAGAACCCCTGCACAAAACCCGAAACCACTTCACAGAGCCCTCGTAGAACCTTGATAATACCCTTAAAGGAGGGCTTACCCTATATATATATATGTGTGTGTGTGTGTATGTGTTTTTGATACATATATTGTTTGTTCGTCTTTGTGGGATTAACGATTAGGTCGTCTGGAATTTTCTCTGTTTATAGATCTGATAAATGCAGTATTTAGACCCTAAAACGGACCCGTGTGCACACCAGGGAGCTTAGCCAATCGAGCTTCTCGATCTTCGTCGGCCTTCTGAAGCCGCTGGGACGCCTCGTCCACTTACTTTCCCAAGAAGCAGAGGGAAAATACAGCTTAACCTTTTCAGATAACTACTGAATTTGTAAGAACCCGAAAATTGGGAAAAATTTTCAGACTACTACTACTAAACTTGTAAGAACCCGAAAAATTGTGATAAAGGTTGGCTAATTGGAGCACCAAGTCTGTTTGGGACTCATGCTTGCAGGTGGGATGAAAGCCTGGGGTTTGCAAAGGGAGTTTACCAGGGGGGGTTCCCGGTTTAGGTCTTTTGGGTTTAGGGCTTTTGGGGTTTAGGGCTTAGGATTTAAGGTTTAGGGTTTAGGGTTTAGGGCCAATTAAGGGTTTAGGGGCGTCGGAGCAACGGATTGTGAATAGCAGCCGTGGCTGCAAATTAAAACCACCGAATCGAAAAAGCCGTCCACAAAGCCTGAGTTGGTCTGAATTGCCCACCCCGCCGGAACCTAAACTACAACTGGAACCTAAGCTAAAACAACCCGCCGCATGGTTTTTTGTCGGTGATTTTTTGGTGAAGTTGTGTTTTCGCTACAGTTTTAAGCAGATTTTAAGGTTGTTTTGGGTAGGAAAAAAAGTGCTACGTGTTATGTGAATCCTCGAAAACGTGTGGTTTCAGCACGATTTCGGATT
>CAJNJA010032875.1:0-29999 GCA_905231915.1 Symbiodinium necroappetens
CTCAACCTGCTGTCGCTCGAGCCTTTCACCCGTAACATGGACAGAGAAGCCGTACGGAGTATCAACATCATTCCTTGGGGCACTAGCTCTCAACTAGCTAAGCCAGGCCCATATACACTCGTCTGGAAGCTTCTTGCTCGGTAAATCATGCCATCCTGCATCACGGCATGGGCCTAAATCTATCCCCACAATTCAAGATCTTCCTTGGTAAGGCTTGTAGGGTTTATGGTGAAGCTCCGAGTTCTTATGCTGCCCGTTGAGAAAGGTTGAGAAAGTCCACGCATTGCCCTAGTAACCTCAACTGCGCCCGTGTTCATGGTATATTTGCACAGTCAAGAATCAGGAGTTTGGTCTATCGACAGCACGAATTCGCGGGTGCCCACTTTGAGAACAGGGCCTAAGATTCTGAAGCCGCACTGAAGCTAAAGCTGAGATTTCGAGAAGCAAAACATCGTTGGGTGGCTTCAGGTCTTAGCTTAGTAGCTGAATTAGTAGCTGAATTACTACACTTTAAACTTTTTTGGATAATATGATCCCTTGTAGAACTGGCTCAGCAACTAAGTAAATCTATGAACGTGATTGGGAAACCTTTTGTTTTTTGTGGATCCTCATATTTTGGGGTTATAGGGCCAGGCTTTCACGAGGCCTAAACCCTAAACCAAAATTAGGGTTTAGGGTTTAGGGAGTGGAAAGCCTGTTGCAAAAGGATCCCTAAACCCCAAACCCTAAACCCTAAATCGCAGCAGCCAACCCAGTGGCCAGGCTTTGATCAATGCCTTTGAGAAGGCCAGGCCCAACAGATGCCCGATCGGTTTGGGGTTGCGCGTGCTTCAGAAAACCAGGGGTTCCAGCGTTTAGGGTTTAGGGATTCAGGGCTCAGTGCATTGCATCCCTGCTCAAAACAACGGTTTAGGGTTTTGGGCTGATGTATGAGCATGATGCTACCATCGGTGCTTGGCCTTTACATTCTCGAACTCCCTCGCCCTCAAACTGTGAGGCTGTGAGCTTTGCCCCATTTCTCTGCAACCGACCTTTTTTAGTGACGTGCTCTGTGTCAAAGGACCGAACATGTGAAGAAGCTTGCTCCACTCTCATCTCCAGAATTATATGGTTATATGAAGGGAGACAGACAGAGAGAGAAAGAGAGAGAGAAGGTGTCCACTCACGCAGAGGGGAAAGATCAACCTTTCGCTGAACATACTGATATGTGAACTATTGATGTCAGTACTACGTTTTCACGATCTCCTCACACCCTGAGCAAAGCAAAGAGCGAGATAGTCGGCATGTAATGTGCGTACATACATCTCTAGCTAGCTAACTGCGTAGTTAGCTGGCTATCTCTCTATCTGTAGTGATCCAAAGAGCTACCGCTGTTCATCTGCGAAGTTGCTTGTGTGTTCGTCTACTAAACTACTTTGCTATGACTTTCACTATGGGTGTCCAAATAGTGCATTCCTTGCGGATTACGATTTTAGGCTGGCGGTCTAAGGAGTTTTGGAGGTTTGGTCTTCTTTGTCGCGATCATCGAATAAGGAATTGATGCATCGGCTCTTCAAGCAAAACGACAAAATAGGATATATATATATACACACACATACAACCCTCTCCAGTACAGCGCAAGCTTAAAGGGCGTGTCTATCTTCCTGAGCAGGACAGGCCTTGGTAGTAGGAGGGTTGACCGGGCCACGGGGTTAGGGTGTCGGGTGTAGGGTTTAGCAATTCAAGGTTTTCTGGAATGGTCTTAGGGTTTAGGGTTTAGGGTTTAGCAATTCAGGGTCTTAGCTTGCAGTTGTCAGCACCTGCTCTGTGAGATTCGGCTAAGCGTGGCAGTTGATACAAGAAGCAACTTTCACATAAGGTGTTTACCCAAGCACTAATTTCATGACGAAGTCTATGGAGCCGAGGTGAGGAGCCTAACCCTTGGACCAACCCAAACCTAAGGGAATAGGATTGTAGCTGTCGGGTTTGGGCTTCTTTTGCTGCTTCCGACCTGCCCGAAAGTTATTTGACACTTCTGCGGGAAGGGACCTCGCCACGACTCGCAATCAACTGCCCCCATAACTCAACCCCCGAATCGCCACGTTGCGCTCACAATCCTGACCCCCACACACAGAGCGCGAGAGAATCTGAATCTTGCAACTTGTTTCCGCGAGCCAAATCTGTTGAGAGCTTGAATAGTCAAAGGAGCACTTACGGTTCCTGTGTCGATCGACACCCCAACTGTCACCATGAATAGTCGCTGTGGATTGCGATTGTCGTTCTTCTTGTCAGTATGACCGTTACCATCCAGTGCCTCAATGTAGTTCCTTTCGCATGGCAGGCTCAGAAGGACGTTGTGGCACACTCACTCGAGAACGATTGGGACGTTCAAGCCAGTGGAAGTACTGCAGCATGTCCGAACTTGGACCCTAAACCTGGATACTAGGCCTTAACCGTGTGCATAAAGCCGACATGGCGGGGTGCTCTGAAGGGATTGAACCTTTAGCCTGATCAGGGCGGTAATGACGACAACGGAAGGATCGCAGTACCCATAAAAGCTGTTACTGTAAGGTTACTACTTAGTAAGGTTCAGATAGTAGCTGTGTTTATTCTCACGACAATGAAGCCGCGGAGAACACCAATAGGGAGGCATTCACTTGGTATATGAACCTGGTGTTGCAATTTCTCGCCCGCAAGACGAGAGAGTGGCTGCTTAGTACAGTGTACGGCCCTGTCGCCCGCATCTTTCTCGCCCGTCCCTGCACCTTAAAGCCCTCGAGCACAAGAGCTTTAAGCCTGAGCCTTAAAGTCTTAATGCCAACCCCTAAACCCTACAACCGAAGACAAAAACCCTAAGCCCCTAAACCCTAAACCCACCAACCCAGAAATTACCATAAACACCTAAAGAATCCTAAGCAAATCTCCTCGGCCGGAGCCAGAGGGCCTTCTCAGACTAGACGCCAGGGTTTAGGCACGGGTCTTCGTTACGGTTTAAGGTAGAGGGGTAGCTCTCTGAAACAGGGCCCCTTTTTAGGGTCCTTTCTATAAGGGTGCCGTGCTATATTAGGGACCCCAAAACAGGAGCTGTAATTTAGAGAACTACCCAGAGGGTTTCGGTTTTTCGGTTTAGGGGTCTATGTACATCGATTCGCAACTTTGCCAGGGAGCCCCAGAGACCCATTGATTTTTCAGGACCAGACCGTAATATGACAGGATTTCATAAGGCTTCCATAGAAAACATACATGTGGTCTAAGAAATGTACTTGCGATCACAATAAGGAACTCTGTAATTAGCGAGGTCTATTGTAACCTGGCTCACACACACACACACGCAGGGGTGCATGAGGGCTCAGGGTCCAAGAGTGAGACGATAGGGATTCCGGGCTTCTGACCCTACCGTTTAGGGCTTCAGGGGTGTCGGGTTTTAGAGTATTAAGGCTATGTTAGGTTCCTCGAACATTCGCTTCTATGGTCGCAGCAGATGTCAGGTAGTCTGGCGGCTAGTCTGGCGGCATGTTCGCTAACACTTGCGAGTCACTCTAGCGATGTAAGAAGCATCGATGCCCTGGCGAACACTCCAAACTGCCTTAGCCAGAAACCTCTTACCCTAAAGTCTTTCAATCTGAATCCCGAAATGGTGGTGGGCTTGAAGTAGGAGTTAGCGCTTCGAGCTGTAGTTGGACCCGATTTTTCCTGAAGCCTTGTCTGCCTGAGCGAGTGCGGGAGTCGGAACCCTAGCCCTGAACCCCAAGTCCCTTAATGCAGAAACCTGATTAAGGGTTTAGGGTTTGAGGGTTTAGGGTTTTAGGGTTTAGGAACCTTGGACCCCAACAGCCTTTGACCAAAAACTCCGCCTCCGCTTCCAAGGCGGTTGCAGCTCTTTTCAAGGGAAACAAAGTGTGGACCGCCAACGCCGGTGACTCTCGCTGCGCCATCGGTACCGAAGCTGTGGTCCGTCCGCAAGACGTCGCGGGTTTCCTGTAGGGTTCAGGGCTCCTCCGTTGGCAACAAGTTCTTCGGGTCTTATAGGAGGTTTCTGTGGGCTTCTATGGGGCTTTAGAAAGTTCATTTGGTGCCACAAAGTGGATTTTAACCACCGGCTGCAGCTCGATTCCAAATTTCGAGCCGTAAAACTGTCAGCTTGCTGGTAGGTGAATTGAGCTGCGCTGCATCTTATGGTCAAAACACTAAGCATGCGATGAGAAATTGACAAGTTCTCTTGTCTGAGTTTTGGGCCAGGGCTAAGAGCGGCGCTCTGAGATCTGTATAAAGTGTCGCACCACAAGGCTCCACGTGTCCGGAGCTGAAGAATCCTCCTGCTTTTCCGGCGAGCCCGAAGTCAAAATCAAGTCGAACCCGGTTCAGGGTTTTAGAGCCATGCAGAGGATGTGGAAGCAGGGAAAAAACTCTCACTGACCTTTGCCCTTGGATGATGGAGGTTGATTGGAATTTGAGGACCCCTCCTTCGGAAGGGCAACAAAGATCGTTTTACTTTGGCTCTATATTGGGGTCTTTCTTGTCTGAAAAGCTCTTCTATGCATTCTTAGGAAGGGGATTGATGGTTGAATCGCTAGCTCCCCAAAGCCCCACATCGCAGGCTCAAAAGCCGAAACTCCAAACCCACGTAATACACGGGCCTAAATATACTTACCTATACTTTTGTTGGGGGGTTCCTTATTAGACTTACAGTATAGTATGCCGTATACCCTAAACCCCTACTCTAAAAAAGAAGGCCCCCCACATTACCATCGAGGCTGAAGCTCAGGAGAATGATCCTAAACCCTTAAACCCTAAACCCCTAAGCCTCAGGACAAGAAGGTGGTCTTTGAGACGGAGGACCACAAGCCCCAGAGCGACAAGGCCTGCGGTAAGCCTACTTGGAGGTTCATGGGTAAATATAAGTAGGGTTATAAGTCCCCTAATATAGGGCTCATAGGGTTTACAAGTTGGGTTATAAGTCCCCTAATATGGGTTATATAACTATAGTTAACGGACTTATAGCCCCACTTACAACTACCCATGAACCTCAAGTAAGTCCGCAGCCCCGGAACTAGGCATCCCAGCTGGGATAGCCGAAACGCCTGAAGCGGGATGAGGGTTGAGAGCATACGGACTTAAGGATAAAGATGTGGCTTTTAATGGTCTATAGGGTTTAGAATTTTCTTTCTGCACAAAAGCGGCGCCTGTTTGAACTAACTCGGCCCTAAGTCTCAGGCCCTACACCCCTAAACTCCGAAACCCTAAACCCATAAACCCTAAACCCCTATAAACTACAGAACACTGGCCACCCAAGAGCCAGACGCGCCTGGCCAGAGTGGCCTTTTTTCACGTGCACGTACTGTCGTAGCACGACCGGAACAAAGAACCCTTTACTTGGAGGTTCATGGGTAGTTACAAGTGGGGTTATAAGCAGGTGAACTATAGCTATATACCCCATATTAGGGGACTTATAACCCGACTTAGAAATTATAACTACCCATGAACCTCCAAGTAATAGCACGACCGGAACAAAGAAACCTTCTAACACCCCTTTAAACCTAAACATTAAGCCGAAAGACCATAAACAAAGCTACCGGCGCCTTTGGTTTTAGGATTTAGGGGGCTTAGGCCGTAAAACGACGCACGGTGTGCGAAGGAGAAGGCCCAAATCGAGGCCTCCGGTGGCGAGGTGCGCTCTCAGACGTATCCAGCCGCTTGACTCGAGATGGATGTGGCAGGGTTTAGGGTTTTGGGTTGAGATTAGGGCTTGGGTCGGGATGATCTGCCAGGGTTCAGGGTTTTGGGTTGGTAGGCTGCGAGTGATCAGGGGCAACCTTGACCCTAACGTGTGGACCAAGGACATGCATTATAGGATCCTTCGGTTGAGAATCCGCGCCCATATTTGCGATGTCGATGTCAGCATTCATACCGGGCTCGGCGTTTCTTTGTTTCGGGGTAAGAGACAGGCCCTGCAGGACAAGCCCTTCTTGTTACCGGATCCTGACCATAAGATCGGTTGATCGATTAGAAGAGACATTGAAGAGGAACTCTGAAACCCCGTCTTCTTGCAAAAACCCCACAGCGCTGACACCCTGTGTCTCTGCGGCACGTCGGGCATGTTGGAATCGACTTCGATCTTCAACATGCAGAAGGGTAGTACCTTAATTTGGGGAGTAAACTTGGTATAGAAGTATCCTAGACGGGGGCTGGTGCAGCTAAGCCGCACTTTCTGATTCGACTTATAGGCTACTTAATAAGGGGGAGGTTAACATTCCTCCTAATCTATTATGTAAACCCTCAAGCCAACACTACTACTCCCTAAACTACAAGCCTCAAAGCAGCCGAAAGCGATGAAGGATGATAGGTTTAGGGCCTAGGGTCTTGCATTTAGGGGCTTCGGGAGTTTCTACAAGACCGTCCTTTCCATCAACGTCCGTACGAATGAGATTTGGACCACCAGGCTTAACAACATCCATCACCAGTTTGGGAAACTTGAAGAGTTCTCTTTATGGTTCTTATAGAGGCACCTATTCATAAATACGTTTATCAGGGCCCCGAAACTACAACCCAGATCAGATTTTCGATACGGTCTACTCTATGACTATGATACCCCTGCGGGCCCGACTCGATTTTCGAGCTTTGAAGGCCCCTCTATGACCAAGATGGTGTACGTTGAAGTACTGTAGCTAAGTGGGAGTTTCCGGGCAGAAGGGGTACCTTATTTTGGGGTCCTTATAATGGGGATCCTACTTTTTCGGGTACTATGTTAGGGTCCCCTATTTTCGGAAACTCCCAAGTACCTTGGAGAGAGCCCGAACTCGGACCCCCCAATCCTCCACCCTGGGTTTGCTAGGGGGTTGCTACCAGGAACCTCCTTGTACCCTCAGATCGGGGTATAGGATCCCAAATAATGGGAGTTTAGGGTCGAATAGAGGGTAGATGGAGGGTTTAGGTCGGTTAGGGTTTAGTTATCAATCAGCTGTTCAGTGGGCCGAAGCCGAGGATGGATGGGTGAACCACCGCATCTTCATCAAGGGCAAGGCCTTTGCCTCTAATGGGGTCTTTGAAGGTCATGAGGTTAGGGCAGGGCTCCCTTTTTTGGTGGGTTTAGGGTTTTTGCAGGTGTGCTTGTCTTTCTTAACAATTGGATTTGCATCAGCGACCCGGACTGTATCTTCTGGTGTCACTGAGGCCCTGAGGACAGATAAGCTTGAATCGCGTGGTTTTAGGTGGCTCAAAACTTCATGGCTTCAGATTCTGAGCCTCTCGGGCATATTGTAACGAAGAGCCCCCTAGACGCCGACAGTAACAACTACAACCACAAGACAGCAGCAGCAACAGCAACAGTCCAGCAGCAGCGCCGCAGCCACCACCATTACCACCACCTCTGCCGGAGCCACCGCCTCCTCCACCTCCACGACCACAATCACCAGCACAGCAACAACAACTGCCAATAAGAAGGACAATATCAACTTCAGTAACAAGAACGGCGATACTAACGAGGGCACCACACGTCTCAGGACTACCCGGGCTTGTGCATGGCCCGCACGCTCGGGGACCAGTCGGTGAAGGACTACGGTGTCATCGCGACTCCCGAGGTGGGAATTTTCAAAGGAATGGAAGTCCCTGGTTTAGGGAATTCATACTGCTTTCTGAGAGCCTTGCGGTACAATTGCTTAGTTCCTTTAGGGAGTTTAATTTCACTTACTGGTAGCTTCAATTCAAATCCTTAGCAAGGACCCAGAGTATATACTACACCTAGACTTAAATCTCGCCTGAAGCAAGCTTAAAATTCACTAATAGACTCATCGCTTAAACTTCTCTGTCCCTGAGAACCACGATCTGAGAATTTGTAGGGCTGCTTTATAGTTATAATTATAATACTAGAATAAGGAACCCTAAGAATTAATGTTGGTAGTCAGTTACACGGCATTGTATTGGCCTGCAGCACGTGAGTTCTATTTCTTTGTTGTCGTTCACATGGAGCCTTTGCGAAAGAACAATGACAAATGTAGCAAGAACGACCAGAATCCGAACACAGGCACTAAGCAGTAGGATCCTTACTATATGCGCCCCTATAACTCTTAACGAGGACTCCTAGTTTCAAGAAAAATGCCCTTTGTGGTATTTCAGAACCCGAAGCTCGAACTCCTGGACCCTGGGTTCGAAATCCGAAACCTACCGTCGAAGCTGTAACCGTAAACTTTTTGGTGTTAGCAGATAGTGCGGTTGTCCCACAGATGCCTGACCTAAAGCATAAACTTTCCAGCAAAAATTCAAAACGCAAGAACAAAGTAAGCTTAGTGTTTTTGCTTCTTGCAGGTTCTGCTTACGACCGTGGACCTCTCGAAGAAGGCGACAAACATTGCAGGGCATCGGTTTTGGGCTCTGGGGATTGCAGTGTGGGGCTTGTGGGCGCTTGTTCTTGTGTTTTCTCGTGGTGTTCTAGGGGTTCGGAGTACCTTGCGAGCGTTGACTTCCAGTCGTTTTCGCCTAGCGTCGCCGAGCTGGTAGTCATGGTGGTGAGTGTGGTGGTGTAGCGTGATTGCCACTACAGCTGCCATAGGATCGCTACAATAAATGTGTTTTGTCGTGGTCTATTCGTGTCGTTTCTTGCAACTTGCAGTCTTGTTACCTCAATGGTGACATGACCAAAAGCATTGTGAGTGCAACATCACAATCAGAGTTGTGAGTACTCAAAACTAGCATCGTGGTGATTCCTGCCTGCTTCGCTCACACTTTTTCTTGGGCCCACGGAAATCAGAAAGTAGGCGCTCAAGAGATACAGAGATGCTCGCCAAGCTCTCTCCGACAAAAACCCTGTGCAGGCGTTTTTCATCATCGCCAGCGACGGTCGGGTCCTCAACGAATTTGCTGCGCACATGGTGATAGGGTACTTGCAGACGTCTACGAGTTTTGCACACGTATATTTTTTAACACGCCCCTTCATTTGGCGATTCCGGATCGGCAATTTCGAAGCAAAACAATTCCTTTCATTTGGCTACATTCTGGTTCATCATATACCCCAAATACAAACTTTCATCTGGCTGCAACAAGAGCGAAAGACGGCTAATAAGGCGACAACCCGGAACCCGCAAATCCTTTGCATGAGGGCTTCCATGTACTCTCAGTTCCGCTGCGCAGTACCCCCAAACCTGGCTTTCGCTTTGTAGCTGAGCAGGTAACCGACATTTAAGCTTGTTGTGTACACATTGTATGTGATCAACCTGACTATCAACCCCCTAAACCCTAATTAGCCCTAATTTTCTATAACTCCACTGAAACTTGGGGCAGGGGAGCGCAACCCCAAAGGAATGCCACACAAAAATTTATGCGATATTAGCCCTTCACGCTTTGGACCCTAGGGACCCTCAACCATTTTGGCCCAGGTGTGTGGGAGTTCTTGGATTCGCAGTTCGTCGTCAAGGCCGTTGCCAAGAAGATCCAATCGGCCGCCCCGGCTGGGATGAGTCAAGCTTTGTCTTGGCGTTTTTGCTTGGCGTCGGCGTCACCGCATGAGTTTCGGGGGGACGGGGTCAGAGTTTTGAAGGGCCTTTTGGAGTACTGCGTATACAAGTCGGGAATCCTTCGGTAGACAAAGCCGCTTCGATGTCAGGCCATTTCCTTCCAAGATGACCCTAAACCCTAAAGCCAGAGGTGATGGGATGCAGCAGTCCGCACTTGCCTAATAAGACTCTCCGACTACTTACCGAACAGTTGGAAGCAGATGTCAAAAAAAGGTTCTGGCTTTTGCCCCAAGAACCCAAAGTCCCCAAGTTAGCGCACAGCAAGAACCCAAGAAACCCACCCCAAAACCCTTCATAATCCCTCCAGACTCCCGAAAACCTGAGCCTCCAGGCCTCCTGAAGCCCAAAGCCCATAATCCCTCAAACCCCCTCAAAGTTTAGGGTTTAGGGTCCTAGATCGCACAACGTCCCTAGACCTTAGAACGCCTGAGAAAATTAACAGAACAAAAGCCCTAGACCTTCTACTGGGAACGTCGCAGAAGACGTTGACAGACACGCACGAATCCTTAGCTGGGCAGCAGCTGGGCAGGTAACCTTGAACCTATTTCTGGGTTCATTACTATAATTCCTCAGGCTAATCTAGTAGTTCCCTTAGGATACTGGACAAGCAAGAATCTCCTAAACCCCAAACCTTTTAAAACCCTAATCCTAGAGCCTAAACCCTCAAAAAAAACTTAAAACCCTAGCCCTAAAGCCCTAAGCCCCTAAACCCCCCCCCAAAAAAAAACACACACACCTTAAAACCCTACCCCTGAACCCTAAACCGAATCTCCCAAGGATGGACCTGCAAAGACCCTCGAGAAGCTGCAGCGCGAGGCCAAGAAGCGCTGGAAGGCCGAAGAGGGCTCCTGGGCAGCAGCTTTTTTTGTTTTGTATATACGTATATATATATACATATATATATATGTACATATATATATACACTCTAGGGTTTATTGGATTTAGGGATTTATAGAAGCTTTTTGGTGGGTTGAGGGGTTGGGTCTTTAAGCTTATTGAGAGCGAGTAGCGTAGTCTTGTTATGGAAGGTGTTGGTTGCTACCGGCTTTGAAATCAGAGTGTTGGTTTTAGGGGCTGGGGCACTTGTTAGTTTCTGGGTGGGTCAGTGTTAGGGCACTCGGTTGTTTTCCAGTTGTGTTTGGTTTTGCTAGGGCTCGTTAGACTTTAGAGGCCCTTCCTTTTGCAGAAAGAGAGAGGGCTTTAGGGAGTCTGCAGAAGGAAGGGCGTTGGGATGCGTTGAATGTTCTAATGAAGCAAGGCCAAGGGTTGAGAGCATTTTCGGGTAGGTAGGACAATAGGGGTTTTTTAGGCTGTAGGGGAACCTTATAGTTAGGCCGCGGCGGCATCAGCAGGCTGGATGGAAAAAGCGCTTTATGCCAAAGTACCCCGAACACTTTTGTTCGTCGAAAGCCGTGGGCACATAGTCCTGCAGAAACCTCAAGTCCCGCACACTAAATCCAGGCCTCTGTAGGAAATTCGGGTCTTTAGAGTATTGCGGGAACTACGATAATTCGGGTTTTGGTGGTTTTCAGGTAAGCAGGGTGTTACCGGTAGAACACTGACAGGGGCACGGGACCTAGCAAGTAGGTTGTAAGCAGGTTATAAGTACGCGGGTTTGCTACTTGCCCAGACGACTAAATATGACAGATGTCCAGGGCTTGTTGGTGAAAGGCGAGGCCCGCAACTGCACGATCATGCACGTGATGATGGCGACGAGTCAGCTTTTAATGGGAGCGGGACCAGAGGACCCCAGAAGAAAGGAAAAGAAACCCTAAACCCTCTCGTGGCCAAAGTAGCCATAGGCAGATTCCTGTTGAGGCTTCGGGGTCTAGGGTGTGTATGTCCAACAACCTCTCCTTTCAAAAAAACCCTCAGAATCCCCAGAGCGAGAATATTGCATAAATGGGATCCTTAGTAAAAGTATAGTAGCTTGTTCTTCCAAAGCCCTGCTTGAACGCCGGCTGACCCCCTCTGAAGGATCCTACACTAAACCCTAAACCCATTAAACCCTAAAGCCCTAAAACTCTAAACCCAACACGGCAACCAAGGTGACTACTGCGTCGGAGCCTCAAAGTCTCCGCAGTTTCATGTGCTTTTGGATGACGAGGGCGGTTTTTGGAGTTTAGGTTTCAGGGTTTAAGGGTTTCGGACTACCAGCAACCCCCCAACTACCCTCTATTATACCCTAAGTACCCACTACTAAGGACCATAAGGGCTCTATTAACGGGTACTTGGGGGTTTCGGATTAGGGTCCAAGGTCCAGGTCTCAGCTGACTGCAGGTAGCAAGACGGGTCCAGGATTGTTCCGGGAGAAACTCCGGACTTACAACTTTTAACCCTACTTATAACTACCCATGAACCTCCAGGTACAGGCTCTTTTTTTGGAAGAAGAGGTGAATGCTTAGATAGAATACAAGTACCCTAAACCCTACACATGGCATGTCCGAGTGTGAGTGCTGAAACCCTTTGACACATCCCCCAAACTTTTCTCTCAATGGTTTATTTCAGAGCCCAGTAAAACCCCAAAAAAGCCCGCAATGCTGTGTTAAGTTCTTTTTTTGGGGGTTTTCGCTTCGGGGTTTGGGAGAAAGGGGTGAAGCCCCGGGGGCTACGAAGGGCTGCAGCGAGACTCAAAAACCCCCCCCAAAAAAAATGGAACTTTCCGACAATTAGGGTGCCTTATTTTGGGATCCTTATATTAAGGATCCTACTATTTAAGGTACTATATTAGGGTCCCCTATTGTCGGAAACCCCCAAATGGCCCCCAAAATGGCTTGTTAGTTGTTGGCGTGAGGGTCGGGAGGATGAAAGGATGGGCGACCCAACCTATTCCCAATTAGGTGTTCCTTGGGAGTTGTTTGTGCATTTTTGTTTTAACATATCACGATGAGGCTATGTAGCCTAAACCCTAAACCCATAAACCCTAGTCGTCTGGTTGTGGATCGAAGAGGCTTCTAGCTAAAGGTGCGGGGCCTAGAGGCTGAGCTTCACATTCAGCACGTTCTGCCTGGAACAGCATTCTGGCCAAGTAGGCTTCTACGCAGAATCGCCGTTTTAGTGAAAGAAATCTGCAAGACTAGGGTGCTGAGCATCAGGGGTCGGATCTGCCTCTATGTAAGCGCGCAGATATTGCAGCCTCACCTGCTACTGTTGTCAGCAGCAGGTCCTGCTGCTGCATAGCTTCGAACCCGACCTGCCTGCTCTGTTCTTATTCCGTCGTAAGCCCGAGGCCCCTAAACCTGAACCGTTTCGTAGACATCTTCCGGTGAGTAGCTTGATCGCCCGGTGCGGCCGAGGACGACATCACCTCCGTTCTGGTACAACTCCGCTGAGCCCACTGGGTCGATTAGTTTCTGCGTACATCTCTAAGGGGATCACTCGTCCTTCGACGACCGTTTGTCGCAATGCAATGCTCGCAAGATATTTTGCCTACTCGTAATATCGTAGTCGGAACCTGATGCTTGATCACGAATATCAGAATCGGCTTGGCGTAGATTCTTAGATTCGAAGGTCGGGTGGGGCACTTCTAGGCACCGCTCTGGACCTTTCTCCATATGAGAAGGTAGGAGCCACGCTGCTGGAGCGGCAGGCGGCCGAAGAATTTCTGTTTCTGGGGCCTTCAGGCATCGTCGATTCTACTGCTTGTCCCGCGTTTGAGGGCTTTTGCTGCATCGATTCCTCAGTGCAACTTCCGCGGCGGATGGTCCACCCAGGACTCGGGAAGGCTGCTTCAGCAGCAGGTTTTGCCCTAGGAATTTGAATCGGCTCAGCCCAAAGCTGGCACAGACCTCAATCTGTAAAGGGGCAACCTTTGCCCAGCTTCTCTGCACCGACCGACCAAAGGGCCCAGCAGAACCCAAAGAATGATAGATATATAGAATATACAGAATATGATATGATAGAATATAGAATATAATGTAATAGATATATAGAATATAATATAATAGAATATACAATTCATATAATATGGATCCCGAATGTAAGCCTAAAGCAGCAGTGGCAGACTCTCATGGCGCAGGCCAGGTGGCGCCTCTTGGTGCTCATCCTTGCTTTCTGTTCCCTAAACACTAAACAGACAAAACCCCAAACCCCTAAATTTTAAACCCTAAACCCCTAAACCCCTAAATCCTAAACCCCTTAAACCCCCAACACCTAGACCTGAAACCTGCTTGCCCAAACTGTTCCAGCAGTCATGAGAAAGAAGGCCTCACCTCGAGCATGGCGGAATGTGAAGGCCTCAAACCCGACTTGGAGGTTCATGGTTAGTTATTATATGTTTGTATGTATGTATGTATGTATGTATGTATGTATGTATGTATGTATGTATGTATATATATATATACATATATTATTATATTATTACTATGATTATTTGTTATTATTATAAGTGGAGGTTCATAAGTCCCCTAATATAGGGCTTATAGGGTTTAGAGGGTTTCGGGTTTATACAAGGCTTTAAGGGTTTAGGGCCTTGAGGGTTCAAAAAAGGGGTTTAGGGCCTTTAGCGCCTTTAGGGTTCAAAAAAAAGGGGTTTAGGGTCTACCAACCCTACTTGGAGGTTCATGGGTAGTTATAACTGGGGTTATAACTAGGGTAAGTGTAATTATAACCCATATTAGGGGACTTATAGCCCTACTTATAATTAGCCCTGAACCTCCAAGTAAGCCTGCCTCACCACGAAGCCCTCATTTCTAACGCTTTCAGAAACAAAGCTCCGCGACAAGTCTGGTTTACAATAAGCCCATGCTCAACCCCAAGAAGTTGGAAGCTGAAACGAAAACGAAGACGGGTAGTGCTGGTCTTCAGATGAGGACAGCGTGCTTACAACTTTCGGGCAGTCACGAATATGCTAAACCCCACAACCCTGCATCAAAAACGTAGCCTAAACTCCTAAGTCCTTAAGAGCCTGATTTAGGGGCCTCAACAACTACCTATATTCTTATTATGACTATAGTGTAATATAACCCAAAACCCTATTCTGTTATTAAGGACCCTACATTAGATAAACATGCACACCTGGTTTCCTGCCAGGGGATTTGTTTGGGTTTCTGCTGGGCAGTTGTCGACCTCGGACACTTCGGACCGTTGCGTCCGAGATCGGCTTCTTCGAGGGGTGCAAAGCGGTACATGTTTCCTTTCGGGCTGAGGCTTTTAGGGAAGCTCTGAGTCTTACAAGCTTTACAAGGGTTACTAAAAGGGTTCTACATAGGATAATAACATAGCTGCCGGGAAGCTTATGAGGGATCTGAGATGGATTGCTGCAAGTGTTTTAGCAAGGATACTGGAAGCAGGAGATCGTTGAGAGGCAATTTCATTCTGATGTTTGTTATAATGTAACCCCAGGTCGTAGCAGGAAGCTACTACAAGGTGAGATCGGTGAGGATGGGGAGGTTTCAGGGCAGGAAGTTCTGTAACCTTTTATAGATGCACATGGTGTGGTTTCCAAAACTGAAAATTCAGGGACGCTTCTTGGGGTGGTCGTCCATCGTAGCCCTGCAAAACAAACCTATAGCAGCCCCGTATAATGCTTACATGAGGTGCTCAAGAGCAGGCTACCTAGATCCTGCCGCATAGCTGTGTTGTTTCCGGCTGTCCATCTTTATTATGGATAGGCTAACAAGGCAAGGATAACCACAGTCAAGCGAGTGTCACCTCAGTCCAATTCGGGTTCGAAGAAGATAGTGTGTAGAGTTCTGAGAGCTTATCTATATTTGTACTTGTATCAGTATCATGAATACTGTGCCATGCGGGAGCCAAAAATGAGTATTCCTACAGCATCAAACAGGCTTCAGGGTGTGGCTTCGGCTTCTGCACCCCGCATATCGACCTGCAGTCTGCGTTGAGCAGACTCTCAGGCTAATGCAAACCAGGCGGCGGCAGCGAATGCACGGCCGCGCGCATGGAGGTATGCGTACGCTATCACTTGCTGGCCTGCACCGTTTCACCCGAACAGCGACACTTGCAAGAAAAGCGAGACAAAAGACGCAGCTTGCTGCTCAATGCACTGTCGGCTATAATTTCAGAACCTGGTTACCAGCAATCAGAAACTACCATAGAACTGACCCTGAAGGTCCGAAGTCAAGGGTCCGGACAGCGTGCGCAGAAATCAGAAGTTATGCATTTGTCGTCCCGATGTCTTAGGCTGCATGTCGGACGGGTATTAGTATACGAGTTGTACACCAAGTTTCACTCACATGATCTCCAAACACATATATTGTCTGGCTTCCTAGCTCAGGCTGAGTCCTGGTTATGGCAAGACGGCCAAAGATTTGTCTGGCAGCTCGGAATATGAGGGCCTTAATGATTAGAACAAGGTCCCTTAGGGCTCCTTTTTATACTTATAGGGTTTAGGGCTTTAGGCTTTAGGGTTTAGGACATATCATATAGGATAAGAAGCCCCAACAACCCTGCTCTACTACTTTAAGGCCCTCATATCAGATGTAGTTGTCGATAGGATGGGCGTCCCCACGCGCAACTGCCGCCTTGAGCTCGCAACCGAAAGCCCTCATCCACATCGAATACACTCATATACTCGTCTACTTAACATGCGTACTTCTCTAAATTAGGGTCCCCTCTTAGGGTCCTTTTTATAAGGGTTATATACGAGTATCGTTTATGGCTCGATAGACAGATGAATATGTACATAGATACTTAGTGCTCTGTCTGGAAAGGTCCCAGAAGTGAATTTCGGGAACAGCCATCATGTCTTAATGCAGATTGCAGGATGGCCTTGGGTTATCCCTGCAAGAGCACTAAGTGTAGCACCGGCTGGACAGTGCGTCGCCGAAGGGCGCCACATGGCTCCCTCCAGCGGCGCTGCTCGGGGCCAATCCTGCCGCTGGATTCTGCTTCCGCTTCTTTTGCGATGCACACTTTCACAGACGGACATGGACGACTTCCTTTTCCACCCAGGCGGACAACCCTGAGCCTCGAGCCTTAGCATTAAGTAAGCCCTGAACCTTGACTCCTGTGCCGATTCCGGTAACCCTGAGCCTACCCTGTTAGAGTTTATGGCTTCTGGTCTTATAATTCACACACCAAACAGGTGGGTGTTCAAGGGTCAAAGCAGATTTTGGAATGGCTTGGGCATGGAAAAGACAGGAAGGTCATGACGGCAGGATGGGTTTCCAAGCGTTTAGGATTTTGCCGGCTCTCTCATGAAAAATGAGGATCCCTGTTTGGACACCTTATCGGTCGGATCTTTCTATGAAGCTCACTAAACTCTCAAAGAAAAGACAATACCCACTGGGGTGTTGAGTAAGAGAGTGTGTCAGGGTCCCCGCAGTTTGGCCTTCAAGGCTGAGGCCCTTCCAAGACACGAAGCTAACAAACATGCCGTAACACCAAGGAGGCTACCCCTTGCTTCCGAAAGCCAACAGCCCCACAAAACTCTAGCAGCCTTTAGGACACCTGACAACCCTGTATACAAGCCTGAGAAAAAATCCGACACTAACCTTAGACAAACGAAGTCCAAAAAGCCAGACTTAAGCCTCTCCCCCCTAAACCCTACTAATTAAAACCAACCGGAACCCCTAAACCCTAGTCGAACCAACCGGAACCCCTAAAGCGACAGCCAGGGAAGCCGGTGGTCATCAACCTGGGGCCGCTGATGGAATCGGACCTGGGCCAGGCGTTGCATGAGATGCTCGCAGGACCTGGGCCAAGGACCGAGCTCCCTGAGAGTTAAACACATGTGTATATATGTATGTATGTATGTATGTATGTATGTATGTATGTATGTATATGTATGTACATATACATGTTCAGAGAAAGAGACAGAGAGAGAGAGAGAGAGATATATATATATATATAGATACAACGTATGGAATATACAAATATAAGGTATACAAATATAATGTAGTAAACAATATACTGCAATAAAATATAAGGGCCTCAGAGTTTATGGTTTCGGGTCGGAGTTCTAGGGGCGTACATGGGCATTGTAGGATCTTATCAGGACTTTAGGCCTTCATAAGGGTTCATCGTCCATAGGGCCTTCAGATGCTTTAGGCGTTTAGCGGCCATGTACCCATGAGGTAGGGTTGATAGTACCGGTACCGTTTTTGGTGAAAGTGTATGGGGCTCCGGCTGAAAATGGGTGAGCATATATACTTGGGGGCTTAAGTATATGGATGCGGATAATAACAGCCCCGCACCAGGCAGCACTTTGGCCTTGAAGGGGAGCCGCGGGTGTTGGCACATCCAAACGTCCGACCCCTGAAAAAAAAAACGAAGCGCCTTGTTCACAACGCCCTAGGTTTCCCGGCTATAAGTAGGTTTTTTCTAGAGTTATAACCCGTATTGGGGGGGACTTATAACCCCACATATATAGCCTAAACCCTATAAACCCAAAAAGCCTACAAGCCCTATATTCCCTAGATTAGGTGACTCATAACCCCCCACTTGTAAGATACCCAGGAACCTCCAAGCAGGACCGGCTCCAGCCACCCGCAGCTGGCCCAAGACCCTTCGGTGGAAGGGCCCCGGCCCCTGGAGTTTCAGCAGCCGGACCTCTTTCGGGGCCTGCTGCAGCTGGGGCTTTTTTTTATGGAAGCCTCATACAAGAGAGGGGGTTCAGGCTTTCTTGATGGTTCCATCGAAAAGAAGGCGTCTGGGGCTAGCAGGTAAATTGAGTCAAGATCTAACTGAAGAGTTTCCCCATGGGCACCTAGCTAAGTAAGGTAAGAGCCGCACGATCGACAAGCTAGGACCACCCGAAGCCACCAAACCCCTAAATCCAAAACCCTAAACCCTAAATCCTAAACCATAACCCCAAGCCTAGGAAAGGCTTCGGAGCGCACTTGGTACCGGCGATGCAGTCGGGCAGCGGTGGCTTCCAAACGAGCCGGGGGCCCCGAGAGATTTGAGCTCCCTTCCCAGAGAGCCCAATACCCCTTAATTAAGGAAGAAACTGTAAATCATAACATCAAGGCCGTATTCCCTGTTTAAGGGGTATTGCGCTCTCTGGGTTCTCCGAAATCCTAGATCCCCTTGAGTGATTGAGGGTCTGGGGTTGGTGGGACCGCATGACTCCCCAGAGCGGCAGTTAAGGAACCTTTTTCTCAATATGTTGGGTTTCCGTCGGAGGGCTTTGGTATAACGGTCAATGATTTAGAAGCTCCTTGATACGGGAGTCTTCGTTAGTTGCTGTAATAGGGATCACGAACATGGGAATCCTATTCCTACCCAGCTCATTCATTTCATAGGTATGTTCTCCCGACCATGCCCCCAGAGTAAAGCCCGCGGGAGGCACAATACTCTACTAGCAGCGCCTGATATTTCCGAAGGCCCCAAGCCCTAGAAGGAAAGCTCCTTCGAGGTAAGCTTAGTGGCTTCCAGGTCTGCGTAAAGAGCCCATGAGCTTCTCATAGGCTCATCACCAAGAGCCTGAAACTGAAGCCTCGTGGCTTACAGCCCTAACCTGAAGGCAACCCGGCCTCCAACGCAAAATGCCACAGGGACACACAAGAAAAGAGGACTTCAACCCCGCCAGCGTCTAAGATTCAGCAGGATTCTCTCAGTAGATCCTTATATGAGAGCGTGTCAACCCCACACAAGCTTCCTTGAAGAACCTTCTGCCGGGTTTATGGTCTGGATCAAGCAACTTGGAGATTCATGGGTAGTTTTTAAGTAGGGTTATAAGTCCCCTAATATGAATTATATTTTCACTTGCCCTACCTATGACCCTACTTATAGCTACTCATGAACCTCCAAGTAACCCCCTTTGCCAACAAGACAATCTGGCACGCAAGAAGGTGTGACCAACGGGCATTTCCGCCTTCGCGCCTCTCTTCCAGGTGTCTCGGTTCAAGTAGAGGGTTTGATCATCCGGCTACTGGAGTAACGAAGTAGGTTTACTTCGACAGGGACAGTCTTGCATGTTTTGTTCAGTCGTCCCAAGGCTACAGCATGCACAGAAGTGGTGAAGGAGACGAGCCATTAAACGTGAAGGTCACTCGGCGGACGAGCAGTGTGGGCTTTCAAGTTTGGTATTCCGGCGAGCAGATTGGATCCTGATTCGACCTTGTTCTGTTCTGCAATGGCACTGCGAGCGAGAGAGAGAGAGAGAGAGAGAGAGAGCTACAGTTCAGATAGAGATCGAGGGAGGAAGAGAGGGACAAAGCAAAGCAGAGCAGGGATTTGTGTTTTATCTGTCTGACGGTTCAAGGGATATCCTTAACCTTAAACCTAAACCATTGAGGTGGTACAGGTTGCTGATGTTGTTGGGTGATGGCAGGGTTGGGATGGTGATTCTGTTCCCTAAACCCTTGCCTGCTTGGTGCGAGTGTGAAACCCTACCCATAGGCCTCTAAGTAGTTCCTTTTTGTGATTACCTTGTAGGATTCTACATATACACCATAAAAAGGAACTACTTTGGGGCCTATGGGTAAACCCTGTTCCGGGGTTGTCGTTCCCAAGCAGCGCACACCCTGCGAATCCTGGTTCTACCAAATTGGTATTCAAAACTCCGCAGTCGTCTGTCAACAGAACCGAATAGATTGGATAGACAGATACATAGATAGATAGATAGATAGATAGGGATTCTGTGTATTTACTATCTATCTATCTATCTATCTATCTATCTATATATATATATATGGAATAGCTGAGCCGCTTCAACACTATCGCTTGGCAAGCTTTCGAAGGTCAACAGACAGATCCACTTCAATAGAGACTTGACCCTAAATCTCAAGCTCCAGAACCGTAACACCTCTTCCATGCCGTGACACAGACACTAGACCCAAAACCGTCATGTGGACCCTCTGATTAGTAAACCCCTCTCACATACTCTATCGGGATTATAGTTGGATCCTAACAATTATGACCTTGAAAGAACTCTAAGAAAGGTGGTTTACTATTCCAGGGGCTACATTACGATCTCGCTGTCAACCCTAAAACTACCCTTGCACTCCCAGCTCAGCCAAGGTTGTCGGTGACACTCTTGTTGTTCAGGGACAGAAGACCACGGGACAGGCCAGGAAGGGCCGTTGAGGGCTGAAGCTGCGACATTGGCTGTTGGGTTTAAATGTTTGCGAGTTTAGGGTTCGGGCACGAGCCACCGTGAGCCACGGGTTCAGAAAGAACTGACTGTCGTAGCTCATACCAAGCAGTAGCCTCACTGTTGAGATTGTTGTGCTTGCGTCGCTTTCTTCTAGCAATGAGTATCCGAATATAGTGACGACTACAACCACTATCATCATGATCATTGATCCCTGGTCGTTGCTGCTTTTGTAGTACTGCTTCAGCTTGTTTACTTCGACAGCCCAAGAAGTCCTCTGTGAAAAACCCGGAAGGCCCCAAATCACGAGCGAGATGAGGAACGTACTTTGACCGGAGGAGCTCGAATACTTCATAAAAGTTGTTCCTTAAGGTTCCTGATTATATTTGTAGTGTGACCCCAAAGCCCTAGTCTAATTGTTAAGGCCATTAAGGCCCCCGCGTTGAACTTTCGTGTCGCGCAGATGGTGACCAGCTTTCAGCGGAGCTTTCCCCTTCCGTTCCTGCCGGATGCAAGCAAGGTCTCTGCCGCTGGTCATCTTGTTCAGAATGTCATACAAAGGCTACACTCTACAAATGTCCTCAAAAACCTAAACACTAACACTGGGGTCGAGCTGTGGCGGGTTGATGCAGTGACAGGAAGCAGGGGTCCTGCGGGTCCCTTTCTTGCATTTGTGTTCTCTGCCATCAGCTTCCCATCCAGTTTCATCCACGGGACAAGACCGGAAGTCAGGCTGGCTGAGTGGCAGTTGCTGACGACAGGTACAAACATGGTCGAGCTGTCTAGTATCATGTTGTTGCAGGTTATGTTTGCATTTTTGGGCTGTGGGGGGTGTTGTACAGTCTGGACTTGTTGTTCTTGCTTGCTCCAAAACACAATAATTTCGTCCTTGCTTGCCACTCGCATATGACGAGTGCGATGACACAGGGCAAACCCAAATCCCAAGGCCTAGACGCCTAAATCCCCGAGGCCAAAACCTTCCAACTCAAGCCTAAACCCCACTCCCGTTGATGGTAGAAATCCTTAGCATTAAATCTTAAGGACCCTAAACTATGGGAATTCTGGTAGATTCCTTCTTATGGGAAATGCAGGGTTTACATCATCAAGCGTAGGGTGTAGGGGTTTGTGGGTCCGAAACCCCAAAAAAGGGCCCCCGAAAGCCGACCTCCCCAAGAGCGAGCAAGGTGAATTACAGTGCGCAGGACGGCGCGCTTCTGGCCCGGTGTCTGAGAACCTTCAGAGAGGTTCCCAGAGAGCCCAATACCCCTGAATTAAGGAATATACCCTAAATCATAATATGAAGGCCCCTATGATTTGTAATTTAAGGTATATTCTTAAATTAAGGGATACTGGGCTCTGTGGGTTTAAGCTTGTGATCAAGGAAGATTAAACCAAGGGATGCAGGGTTTCCTAGGGGCTTCATGTAATTTTGAGTACATACCTTAAATCATTTCAAGGAAACAACTGTCGTTTCTATAGCCACCGGGCAGAGCTTTGGCATCCAGCCACTGAACTCCTAAAGCCGTACGGCCCCGTGGTACACAGCCCCGCCCCGGATTGTCCGAGATCGATCAAGTCCCAATTTTAAAGCCGCGAGGTCCTCAAAGCCTAGCCGCTCAGTCCCTCTTGCAACCTAATATAGGAACCTGATTAAGAAACCCTGGGCCTTTATTAGGGTTCTTCATATGAACCGTAATATGTTGGGGTTATAGGACCAGGGCTTCTTAATTATATAGGTTCCTGCAACATAACCCTTCATTCGGCTTAAGGGGTGGGGTGCTTGATTCAGCATCAGCCATGCGGGTGATCCTTACCTCACTGCAGCTCTCCTCCCTGGACCATTTGAAGGGCTGCTTGTTCTCATGTTTCCCACCTTTCAAAGCCTACGGAAGCCGAGAAGTTTCTGGGGAACCCTGAACCGTCCGCTCAGGTGGATGTGCCTCCGAAACCCGGGCAAAAGGCCAGAGCTGCCGAAGACATGGAGCTTCCGGAGATGGAAGAGACGCCCGGCTCCTGAAAGCCTTTCATTCTGAACTTGGCATTTAGGGTTTATACTTGGAGGTTCATGGGTAGTTATAGCTGGAGTTATAAGCCCCAGAATAATCTAATAACTACAGGTACCCTACTTATAACTCTACTTGTAGCTACCCATGAACCTCCAAGTAGGGGGTTTAGGGGGGCTTTGATTTGGGGTCTAGGGGTAATGGTGACAGTACATAAAACCGGACCCCCACCGCCCTTACTCCAAAAGTCAAATCCCTGAGAGAGTGTGGGTTTCGGCCCGGTAATCCACAGCACTAGAGAGCCAGGATTGCAGTCCCTGCTCAAAAAAGGGTTTAGGGGTGGTTGTGAGAGTCCTGGATGCAAAAGGGTTTCAGTAGATGGCTGCGCAGGCTCGCAACTGTGGGGGCAATGGAAACATTGCAAACTCCAAGCCCATGGTGTTACCGGTCTCACACGAGCCCAAACCGCGAACCCTGAACCCAAAAGGCTGCCGAAATCATTTCGCCCCGGACTGCTGCCGACATCCAAACCCTCAAGCTCATGCTATCCAGGAGTGTTCCCCCACGTCTAGGTTTTTGGCACTGCCTGCCCAAGAATTCCGGAACTCGCATCTCGGGTACTCTACGTTAGAACGGCGACCAACCCGCTAGAGCCAACCCCTGACCGAACAAAACGCCAACTCCAAGTCACATCTGGAACCATACATCAAGCCCTATGCCTATGGACTCAGAGAAGCTTAAATGCAAACCCCTAAGCCCCGAATCTACAGGTTGCTGGGCGAAAAAGCAAAGTTGGAGACACCTTCCAGACCCTTCAAAACCCCCCAAAATCAGCCTAACCTAAGCCCTTCAACAACCCTAGAAACGACCATTCTCAAACCCCCATGGCCTTCAGCAAAAACACCCCGGTGTGAGCGGGGCTCCTTGCTGTTGCCGTTAAGGGACTTCATTTAAGTTACCATAATGGGAACCTATAGTAAATAAGATGGTTTCATTATTTTGGTAACTTAAATTAACTCCCTTAACAAGAACCCAGATTGCCAAGGATTCAGCCGCCTGAGGAGGCCCGCAGAGTGAAGAATGGAGTTAGGGGTTTAGGGGTTTAGGGTGTGGGGGTTTAGGGTTTAGACTATAAAAATGAATACAGATTTTTCGCTATACCAAAATGAAGCAGTATGGTAGAACACAACAGGCAACAGAACATGACAGAACATGATATAGTACAGAGAGAGATGATATGATATAACATGATATAGTGTTGGTAATATGCGGGTTGAGGATTGGGTTTTTGCATGTCGGGGATTAGTGGCAGCATTCCCTTCTGGTCCTTCCAGATGTCGTCACAGTTACAGTAGACTTATGCTCCCAAACCTTTGTATCATGATTAAGCCCCCTTCTTGCTTCTGTTGCTTTCAAAAAGTTTCCCACTATTTGGGGCAACGGTGCCGTACATATACATACTGCTGGAATGTACAACGGTCACAGGGTCTTTAGGAAGGAGTCCCAGAGTTTTTGGTTCCGGGTAAAGTCGTCGTTATGAACAAGCCATGTTCTTTCGGGTGTTTTCGAAAGGTTAGCAGTGCTGGTACATAGATGTTCCTTGGACTTAATAGGCTGGTTGTAAGTAGGGTTGAAAGTACCCCAACTGGGTTTATCCTACTTATCAGCCTACACAGAACCTGCTCACAGTAGCCAGTTTCCACTCTTCACCGGCGCCAGTTCCTGTTGCTCTGTCCAGGCTCAAGCAGCACGATCCCGATTCCGAGCTCTTGTGGGGAATTTAATGTGAAATATGTACGTGGATTACTTAATCCTTTACTCATAGTGCTTGAATGGTAGAATAATAGAATAGAATACAATACAACCAATATAATACACGTATAAAAAAAAATATATATATGTATATATATATAATATGTGCTATGTAGTATAGAATACAAAATGATAAGATAGTATAACGTATAACCTATAACATAAGAAGAGATAAGCTAAGATCGTGTGTGTATATATATATATTTTTGCGGAGTTTGAAGGTAGGCTGCTTGCCTTAGTCTAGTAACTTTGCTCCAAAACCCCGAACCTAAACCCCGAAACCCTAGTATAGTTAATAGTAACTTACGCCAGTACAGTTACTTTGACCAACATCCCAGAACCCTAAACCCTAAACTTTTAACTCTAAACCCTAAACCTTAAACTTTTAACTCTAAACCCTAAACCCTAAACTTTTAACTCTAAACCCTAAACCCTAAACTTTTAACTCTAAACCCTAACCCCTAAACCCTGAACAAGAGCTCAGATTCCTGCAGGTCAGGGATCTCTTTGACATCCTCGGCGGGCCGCAGATGCTTTTTGCAAGAAGTTCTGCGGTTCCGATGGAGATTTAAGGGCCCTTTTGAGGGATCCGTAAGGGGCTTAGGTTTTTGGGTTTAGGGTTGGGTTTTAGGGTTTTGGGGTTTAGGGCTTAGGGAGTTTAGGGCTTAGGGGGTTTAGGGGGTGAGCAACACTGATGCGCCACCTGCCCAGAGCAACAAACGTGCTATTCCAGGGGAGTCGCCTGGAGATACCATGAGCGTTGATGCAGAGGGCCCATGCTCTGGCAGTGCGTGGTCCCCTGCCGGGGAGTTGTTGTCCAACGCTGGCCAAGGAAATTGTCTGGTGTTGGCGCTAGCCCAGTTGGACATCGGCGGGAGCGAGAGGTCACACAGGCAACTGAGACGCTTCATTTCCTTGGCTCTTGCTGAATTTCGTGCTGAGCTTGAGCCCCAATGGCGCGCTGCCGGAGCCTACAGCACGATCGGGCGACCGGCTCAGCTCACATACGAGCAGTATGTTGATGAGTTCTCATCCAACTCGTCATGGGGCGGCTCCTTGGAGCTCACCGCCCTGGCCTTGGCTTTGGATCCCCGCATATGGGTGCACACTTCTCAGGGCCTGTTGTTGCTCATCAACCCCAATGCGGCAGGGGAACACCTCTGCTTACACTTCGATGGCGATGCTGCACACTGGCGTGCTTATCGTGGTGTTGCCGAGAAAGGGTTGTATGCCCGCCACGCTGAGACGGGGAAAGCTGCTCTATCTCTCGTGGAGCATATCTTTCGTGGGTGAGCTCGGCCACGGCTTCGGCTCTCTGACTGTGCGTCCTCTGCTGCCAAGTCCGAGGCGCCTCCTGAGCCTGTTCTCCCACCTCCTCGTCCGCATCCCGTACAACGACCACGGCGCCTTTGTCTCTCTGAGTGTGCATCGGCTGTGGGCACTCGTCGCTGTCAGCTCTCGGACGGTGCTTCCTCCGGTGTCGTTGCTGCCAGTGGTGTGCATCTTCCATCTGGGGGATGCCCTGATGCCAAACGACGGCGGCTACAGCTCTCGGAGTGTGCTTCTGCTGCGCCTGAGCATGATGTCACTGAGGTTCCGGAGTGGCTTGGCAGTGGCGATCAGTCCATGTGGCATGAGGGCCAGCATGCACTTCATAGATTGCTGTGTGACGTTCTGCTCGAGCAGTCCTTTCAGGACTCGACTTCGTTGGTACAGGCTCTGAGGGACGCGGGCTGTGGCCTCTCTCTAGGGCCCTCTTGCTGGCCAGGAGTCCTCTCTTACTTGCGCGACGAGGTCCAGGTGCTTCGAGCTGACGCTGAGGTGTGGCCCTGGACGGAGCATCAGCTCCGATGCATCGATGCTGCCTTCACTGTCATGCGACATGAGGACGAGGATGAGGGTCTTCGCTTTGCCTGTTCAACGGCAGGTCCCGAGCAAGCCCCCGGTAGGTCCCCTAAGGCGCTTGGTTCGCGGACCCCAGTGGCTCAGGCTGCTCAGGTGGATGGCAAGCCTAGGCTTGCGCTCTCTGATTGTGCATCTTCGGATCCTGCCTGCCCTGCTGGTGCTTGCCCTTTTGCATGTTCAGAGCCGGTTCCCCCCGCAAGCGCTAGGAGGCCCAAGTCCTCTTGGCCCTCTCCTGCTGATCTTCGCAGCTTGACGTGTGCTCCTGCTGACTCCTGTGAGGCCTCGAGCATTGCTGGTAGGATCACCGTGCGTCCTCCCAGGCGACGCCTACGTGGCAAAAGTCGTCCTTGGCAGTCCTTGGCTGTGCACTGTGGTGTGCAGGAGGCGGTGTTGCAACATGGAGTGATTGCCCCGACGACGATGCTTTCAGTGTTGGCCCACCTGCCCCTCTACGAGGGCATCCCCCTGCTGTTAAGCGCAAGGTCACTTGGAGTTGTGATGTGCCTGGGTGCGTCTTTGCCCGTACGGGCTCTCCTCACGAGGTGGCCAATGCCAGGTGGAAGCACAACGTCTCTGCTCACAATGGTGCTGGTCAAGTTGGTCGTCCTTCGGCCAGGCCTCTGGAGTTCACGACTTTTTCTGAGAGCGAACCCTTTGGATGGCAGTGCCCTTACTGTGACCTTGGCGTCCCTGCGTCGCAATGGCTTGCCGCTGGCACCAATGCACGTGTGCGTGTTGTGCGCAGGCACAGGATGCAGGCACACCCGACCATCACTGACAAGGCTTGGCAGTCAGGCTTGCGAGGTCGTCACAACACCCGGCCTCTTCGCAAGCATCAACGACGTGTCTTGAACCTCAACAGCTCCATCCCCAAGATTGTGTCAGAGGGCTTTGTGACTTTCCTGTGGCCCAGGGTGCACGGGAAACGTCTTAAGGTCATGCATGCTTGGCGTTGCCAGGAGTGCCTGAGGTGTGTTATCACACGCCTTGAAGCCTGTGAGCATCGCTGTGTTCCTTGGAATGACAAGCGTGACCCGGTCATTCGGCAGCGACGTCATAAGGCACTTGACTTGACCGAGTCCTACCGGGCTGAGAGTGGTTTTGCTGAGGATGATTTTCAGATCATACTTTGGAATGCGCGACGCGCCATCGACGGGCTCCCTTTGCTGTGTTCGTAAGGATAGGCACTTGCAATGTAGGTAAGGGTGGAGGTGTCCATGCTGGCTTGATTCGTGACTTCATGCCTTGTCATGGACTGCAGGTCTTGTGCTTGCAAGAGGTGGACTTGAATCATGCAAGCGTTGTTACTTTTCAGGCTTATTGGAAGCGACACGGCTTCCATGTCGTTGTCTCACCTTCTCTTGGAGGGATCGCGAGGACTGCCATCGTTTCGGCTCTTCCCCTTCGGGGCTTCGCTTTGCCTCAGGAGGCCTCCCGATGCTGTGATGGATTTCTTGAGGTTCAGTCGGGCACCGCTTTGCAGAAGCTCATGGTGGCTTCCTTTTACGGCACCCCTGGTGATGGGGTTGGCACCTCCCTGTCCTTACGGGGCTTGCTTGGTAGCGCCTACGAGAGTGGGCTCGACTTTGTGCTTCTGGGTGACTTCCAGTGTGAGCTTCAGGACTCCTGCATCGCTGAGCCCGTGGCCGCTAGAGCCTGCTACTGCATGGATGATGCGCGCTCGCAGGAGCCAGTCCCTACCGGCCCGGGCCGCACGCGCGTCATTGACTACGGCTTGTGTAGCGCTGGGGTGCATGTGAGTGCTGGTCACACTGTGGATGGTCTCGCTGACCACTGTGCCGTTCACTACGAGCTCCCGTTGACCGAGGCCCCTTTTTGGACTCCTCGCCCTCGGCCCAGGCTGACTGCGTGCACTGCTGACGAGGTCGCGGCGCGTTTTGACACTGCCGCGTTTGCCACTTGTTTCGCGGAGGCTTGCAACGTTGAGTCTAGGTGGCAGGTCTTGTGCTCTTTCGCTGACCGCGCCTTGTTTGGCATCAGTTGCAGCACGTCTACGCGCCACCTGTCTTGGGACCCGTCTCCTGCTGCTCGCGTGTGTCACAAAGCTGCTGCTTGGGCTGAGCCCCTTCACTTGAGGAGAGTCAAGCGTTTGCTCCGTCGTCTCGGACAGGCCGCCCAGTTCGGTTCCACTCCTCAGTTGCTGCGGCGTGTGGGCCGCGACCTTCGTGACCTTGCCTCTCACTTCCCGGCCCTCTCCTGCCTCTCTGGGGCTACCTTGGACTTCGGGCGTGCTTTGTCTGCTCTTGAAGATGCCATTCGGCAAGCTGAGGCTGACCTAAAGGAGCGTCGTGTTACCCGCTGGCGTCCGAAGCTTAACGCCTCCTTCTCCCAACAGTGTGCCTGGGTCCGTGACAGGTCCACCTTGTCCGTGCTTCGTGAACAGCCGCCTGAGTCCATGACGGCTGCTCGTGCGCGTTCTGTGCATCCCTCGGTGGTTTTGAGGAAGAGTCTCGCAAGTGGTCTGGCCTGTGGTCTACTGACCCGCTGCTCTCGGCTCGTGTCGGCCGTGTCCACTCCGTGCTTGACTCCCTCCAAGTTGATGAGTCCTCGTCGAACTTCGCTCCTGACTTGTCTCCGGCTTCGCTGCAGCGGTCCATGCGGAAGATGTGCTACAAGGCTCCTGGTCCGAGTGGTCTTCAAGCCTCCGCTTTGCTTCTCCTCCCGTGGACTTGGTGGGAGGCTCTTTCCACCTTCTGACAGTCGGTCCTGGCTGAGGGGTGCACTCCTAGTGCTTGGCGTGACAGCTTGGTGGCTTTGGTTCCCAAACCGGTGGGGGGCTTTAGGCCCATCGGCATGACGGACGTAGTCTGGAGGTGCGGCTGTCGTCTTTTGGTCCGCGCCCTGAGGCCCTGGATCACATCCTGGATGACTGAGGGCGACGTGGGTGGCCTGCCGGGTCGCTCAGTTGCCGATGCTCATCGGATCTTGACGAGCGCCTTTTGCCACGGCACTCGTGTTGCGGTCCAGACTGACTTGTCGAAGTTTTTTGACACGGTGAGCTTTGACCTTGCTCGCGTGGTCTTGCTTCGTGCTGGCATGCCGGTGAGCATGCTCAACCTGCTGTCTTCCTTCTACGTTGGGCAGCGACGCCTCCTGGTGTACCGTGGCCGCTGTACCCAGCACTGGATCCCTGCCTCGCGTGGCCTGATTCAGGGCTGTCCGGCGTCTCATGTCATTGCGGCGTGCATCATGAGCTTCTGGCAGCGGTTTGTGGCTACGCCCTGTGTTCGTACTCTGGCCTACCAAGACGATCGCACGATGCTCTTGGTGTCCTAGCTCCGTGGCTTTGGTTTTCGGTGGTATATAGTCATAATGACTAAATAGCGGCCATAACAGGTATCATGAAGAAGTGCCATCAAGGGCCATATCCGTTGGGAGGTTGCTTCCGAACGGTTTTAGGGTTCCCGGAGCTGCTCTCGGAATCTAGGACAGTTTCAGGTGGGTAGTTACCGTTATAGGAGCCTTATAGAAGGTCTATATACCGTATAGAAGCCTTATGAAAGCCCTATATACCCTAAACTCCCCACCTGTAGTTTCCTTTAACGGAACATGCGACAGCAGAGCATCCTAGAGGATGGTGTTTTGCATTTCGTACCCTGGATGTGCAGGATTCAGAAAGAGCCTGGCCTATAGTCCACACCTAACTGGGTTCTTGTTAAAAACGGGTTTAGTTTAAGCTACCATAATACGGAAATCATATTAATTACTATACATCCATATTATAGTATCTATCTATCATAGTAACTTAAATCAAATTCCTGAACAAGAACCCAG
>CAJNJA010032886.1:0-11649 GCA_905231915.1 Symbiodinium necroappetens
TGCCATCCTTGCCATTTAGGGTTTAGGGTTTAGGGTTTAGGGCTTAGGGTTTAGGGGGTTTAGGGGGTTGAGGGTTTAGGGTTTAGGGGGTTTAGGGTTTAGGGTTTAGGGTTTAGGGTTCACCGAAGAAAGCCCGGATCCCCTCCTGAGGGGACCTCACACGGCGCCTAGAGCCTGCCTGAGGCTTGGCTTTGGGCTTTTCCTGGGAACTGAACCCATAACTGCGTGGTGTTGTCCGCAGTTTGCACTCGTACCCACTGCAACGAAGGTGAAGGAAGGGGCGGACCGGACGGGATTGTGAACTCCTCTTGGCCCGCTTTTGCAACGGCAAGCACTGCCGATGAGGCGGGCTCTTCTGCACTGGCTGTAATACTCTGTCGACGGAACAGGCTTTGCATTGGCGGGACCGCTGCCCTGTGTGGATTCGGAATGGTCGGGTTTCGGGCATAGGGCTTAGGGCATACGGGTTATGTAGGGTCTTAGAATTCTTGATGTGCACTTGAGCTTACACCGGCTTGTGTTGCTCACAGTCACTCGTGTGAATTCAACACCAACCACCAAACCCGAAACAGTCAACACCCAACCCTGAAGTTTGAATCCAACCCTCAGGTTCTGCGAGAGTCAAAGCACAAAAGCACATCGGTCAAATGATCTGCAGAGACATAAAAACCCTGACCCTGACCATTAATCCTAAACCCTAGGCCCTAAATCCTAAACCCTAGACTACCCAACACGCTCACAGCGCCTCGGAACTGTGGCCTGCGAGAGATAGACCCGCTGGTGGGCCACCGCGCAGAGTGGAGCCTTTGTCTCACTGCGGGGGTTCAGGGGGACAGGGTGTGTTAGGCTCGAGGATAGACGGGGTGTTGGGGCTTAATGCTTGCATGGGGCTTAGGCTCTAGGATTTCTTGGGCCTTTGGGATTTGCTGCTTGGGGTTTAGGGTCGGTTCGTTTGGGGTCTCACGGGGTTTGATCCTCGGAGGGTGGTCTGCGGCCTCGTCACTGGTTGGCACTTCGGGCCATGGTGTGCCAAGGGTTTTGATTTCGGTTTCGGTGGTACTCAAATCTCCCGCCATAGATCCCTTGTAAGTCCCTAGAGCAAATGTTCCAAGAGAAGTCCCTCTTCAGGTGAAGAGCATCTTCTTTCTGAAATGGATAAAGGGCTGACTGAAGGATACCTCCTTAAGGAGAAGATCCCTTATGCATTTCTACAGATCCCTTATAATTCCTTCTTTCCTATAGATCCCTCATAAGTCCTTATTCCCTCTAGAGCCCTTATGCATCCCTATAGACCCCTTATAAATCCCTATACATCCTTTACTTAGACCAACTAATCCCCACAGTAACCCTAGACCCTAAACCCTACAGTCTGCTGGCTGCTTGCTGCCCAAGAGGCGCGCATCGTGGCGCAGGGATCCCCGGACCGGATCCTCAGGGGGTGCAAGGCCAAGATAGCTTCCCAAAATCTTCCCAAAAGACGGGGGTGCTTTTAGGGTTTAGGGGTGAACCCTAAAGTATCATTTTTTGGGGTTTAGCGTTTAGGGATTAGGGGTTTAGGGTTTTATGAACCCTAAACCCTAAACTGACTCCAAATCGCAAAACCCAAACCCTGGAAAAAACAAACGAAACCCCAAAGCTTTGCCGGGCAGACAGCATCTCCGAACTCTGCAGGACAGTGGTCGTTCTAAGTGGGGGTTTTGGGCATGTTATAATGCACCTGGGATCTATACTTTAGGATTTGGGGGGTTGCGGTCGTTAAGATTCCGAGGTTTTCTGAGGTATCTTGAAACAGCTTCATGGAATCCTACTGTATAGGCTTGGATTGGGGACACTCTACCTGTTGCAACAGCTCCTTGATCTGCTGATTCAAAGCCGCCTGATTGGAAAAACAGCTAGCACCAGCTATGCCAACGCTGCGCGTTGAATCTTCTAGCCAAATATTAGAATTATAAAACATGCAACATCGGTTTTTTAAAAAACCTATATATATATATTAGAATCATAAAAAATGCAACATCCTACATGCCCAACTTTCCGGCAGCCGTATCGCGAATGCGGCGACTAGCCGGCTAGCCCCCGGGTCGACCCCCCACGGTTCTTTGCAGTGCTGCCGGGGGACTGCTGCTAGCCCCTAAAACCCTAAACCCTAAACCCCCCTAAATTTCCAAGCCCGAACCCTGTTTTTCTACGGTTCGCTTCTTTAGCCGAGCTCTGAGCCACAAAGATCGCCGATGTCTGAATCTCCTCCCTGTCCAAGTCGTCAGCTCCAGGTCGCGGCCGTGGAGCTCGTTTAGGGTTAGGGTTTAGGGTTTAGGGGCGTGGCTGCACCACGTTCCGCATGGCCACTGAGGACAAGGTGGAGCTGCTGGGCAAAGTCTGCCTTCTCTGGTCTGAGATGTTCGAAATCACGGGAACACACGACCCACTGCTGATTTTGGAGGTTGCCAACCCGAAACCTTAAATGAACCCCTAAACCCTAAACCCGTAAACCCTGAACCCCTAAACCCTGAACCCCTAAACCCCTAAACCCCTAAACCCTAAAACCCTAACATCCTAAACCCTAAAACCCTAAACCCTAAACCCTAAAACCCTAAAGCCCTAAACCCTAAAACCCTAAAAGCCGAAAGAAGGTCGGGGACCTCCTGCTGCGGTCGGGTCCCATCGGGGAGGCAGCCACGGACTGCCCCGGAGTCGACCCAGGGCGCCCCCCAAAAACCCGAATTACAAGGGTTTAGAGTTTAGGGAATAATTAAGGGAAAGAATACAAGGTCCAGGTTACATAGCACGCCGTGCATATCCTTGAGCCATGAAACCATTGAAGAAAAATAAAGGTTGAAGGTCTTTTGATTTTGGCTACAAAGGTTTCTTTCCGCAATAGTGGGGTCTTGGGCACTCTGGGTAGGGCCTCTGCACATCAATCATTGATGGGATCTTAAGCGGAGTTCTTGTTCAGGAGTTTAGCTTAAGTTACCAGAAGAAGCAAAGGGTTTAGGAACTCCAAACCCAAAACCCAAAACCCTAAACCCTAAAAACCAATCCCCCGAGAAGCCTGCTCCTTGGTTCGCCAAGCGGGAGTTCCAGGATTCGACCATTGAGAAAAGCCCCGCCTTGCAGTGGAGTCCTTGCTTTTGGAGGAATAGGCAATAGGGTTTAGGTTTTGGGGTTTAGGAACAGGGTTTAGGGTTTAGGAATAGGGCTTAGAGTTTAGGAATAGGGTTTAGGGTTTAGGGTTCATCTAGCCCCCAAAATCTGATGCCTAAACTGCAGGGGAGGACAACGAGGTCCCGGCACAAGGTATAGGGTTTACGTTAGCTCATGGAGGCTCCTACTAGGGCCTCAGAGGGTGAAAGAGTTTCTGTCCGGTGATGTTCACGGTTGGTTTCTTGTTCATTCCTGGGCTGGAAGTGGGGGGCTGGGAGGGAACTCGTCGTTGTTGACTACTTTGCTTAGAAGGGTGTCATAAGATGGTTCCATGCTAGTTGCAAGGTCGAGCTTGCAAGAATGCAGGTGACCAGCAACAGAATGTAGGTGACCAGTAACCGGGGAGTATGTTTGCCTGCATGCTTCGGGCAGAGTAGGCAGTTGCAGAATGCTGGCGCATGCAAGCTCAAGACACCTTGTTGGGTTTGGGCTTTACAGCGGCAGATTATGAGGGCAAGGGTTGCGTTTGAAGCACGTTTTAGATATGGGAGAAAAAGGCAACACCCTGAAATAGTTGCCCCGCAATCGCCTCAGCCCCCAAACCCCTTAAACCATCCTGCTGGGATGGCGGTTTCGGGATTTGGGTTTAGGCTGTGCCGTGCTTTTCTACTGCTGCTGGGGTCTGCTGGAGTGCTGCTGTTCACGTTTAATTGCGATCGGTTTTACAACATCGCTCATCCTTACTGTTGTTACGGACCCTAAACCTCAAACCCTGTGTGAAAGACCTCACACCTGGTCACCATGCCCACCCATGCCAGTGAGCATGCCCATCACTTGGGACGCCTCAGCTGACATGACGCGCGCACCTTCAGGGCCGTGCACCTTCTGCACCCTAAACCCGCCCCCCAACCCTAAACATCAGACTGATCAGACCGGCGTCCCCCAACATCAAGCACGAAACTGCATGTTCGGGCTGGGAACGACCTGCGTAGGGACCGCTCATCACTCCTTTCACTTCAGGGTTGCATCTACCGGAATCCTCTTTGGAGCTCTGTTGCAATCCCGTTTGGGTTAAGGGTTTCGGCATTCTGAGGATTATAGAGTTTGGGTCAAGGCCACATTGATTGGTAAAGCCCAACGAAATCCATAGCCCTGAATCGCCTGCGAAAGACTTCAGCTTCAGCCATGACAACATATGAAGACTCTGAATCCCGAACCGTGAACTCAACCCACCTGCGCAGATTATGAAAATCCTCAAGACGTTGGAAGAGAACGCAGCGGAGGCCAACATAAACAGGCTTTCGTTCGAAGGCTGAAGAAACACTGCACTCTAATGGGATTCGCCCTAAACCCTAAACCCTTATAAACCCGAAGCCCCAAACCCTTATAAACCCGAAAGTCTAAACTCTAAACCCTTATAAACCCTCATAAACCCTAAACCCTAAGCTTCGGGAGAGTGGAAGGCTTGGAGTTTCGGGCGTTGAGTTTTCGGTCCCAAAATAGGGGACCCTAATATAGTACCGTAAATAGTAGGATCCTTATTTTTTATAAGGACCCCAAAAGAGGGTACCCCTTGTTCAGTCGGCAGGGCCGTCGGTGCTTCCCCCTTGGCGGTATTTCCGGGCCTAAGGGCTCAGGAGCAGAATATGTGGGTTTAGGGTTTGGGCTTTACGGTTTAGGCGTTTAGGGTTTAGGGGCACAAGATGTGGGTTTAGGGCTTGGGCTTTAAGCTTAAGGGTTTTGGGTTTAGGGGCATAAGATGTGGGGTAGATCTCGGGGATGAAGCGCCTCAGACGATGTGTTGAGGTTTCCAAACAATGGCTGGACAGATGTAAACAGCCGAGGTAAAACGAGGTACTGAATTTATAAACCCAACCCTCAACCCCCAAAAAGAACCTACCTTATTAAGGACTTCTATAAAGAATTCACAACAAGGAGCCCTAAAAAAGGTATAGGTTCCGTAGGGGTCCGGGTGTAACCCAAACACCCCTGACATGTGGGAGGAGCCCCGAGAGTCGCCCCCAAAACTGCATTAGGGTTTAGGGGTTTCGGGGTTTAGGGGTTTAGGGTTTAGGGTTTAGGGGTTTAGGGTTTAGGGGTTTAGGGGTTTCGGGTCTAGGGGTCTAGGGTTTAGGGTTCCTGAGATTCTACCTTTCCCAGCGCCGCACCGAGAGACCCTAAACTCGAAGCCTCTTCCATTTGGGAGTTTCCGAAAACAAGGGGGTACCCTCTTTTTGGGGTCCGTATAATGAGGATCCTACTGCTTTGAGGTACTATATGAGGGTCCTCTATTTTGGGAAACCCCCCATTTGAGGCCTGCGTGGATGCCTTTTTTCTGGAAACGGCGGCAGGCACTAAAAGGGGAGCTCAACAACAAAGAAACCCTCTTCCCTTTGTGCTGGAGCCCCCAGCTCTGCCTGACCTGGCCTTATAGAAGATACTCCAAAAACGGTTTAGGGTTTAGGGTTTAGAAACTCTAAACCCTAAACCCAAAACCATACAGCACTACAACCCCGAAAACCGCGAAACCCTGACCCCTTTACACTCCTATGAGCCGTCATAAACTCCTGATCCTCCAAAGCCAGAAGACTACAGCACGGAGCCTTGAAACCGAAAGCTGCGGGCGTTCCCCAGCTTCACACACAAAAAGCTCCAACCCGTACTACGGGGCCGCTTGATATGTTGTCTAAGGTTTTGACCAGAGCTTGCTTGATGAGGTTAAATACAGGGACCTCAATGATAAGGAAAGGGTTTCGGGGTATATATTCGCATAAGTATAAGGACGACAAAGAGAAATTGTTAGTACTTGTTCCGAACTTGTTCCGGCCGCAAATCTTTCTCCAGCTTAACTGGCCAGACTCCAGAGAAGAGGAGAGACCTTCATGTAAAAACTGCATGACAGGAATCCGTACTAGAATGACCCCCCAATAGCGAACTCTAGGCCCCAGTCTCAAGAAGCCCTGTACACCACAGCCCTGAATTAGGTACGCAATCCGAACAACTACATCGCCAAAGCAGCGCGACGTCCGGGGCGCAGCCGGGGAAGTCGACATTGTACTGAGGATGGGTGCAAAAGTTGAGGATTCACAGGTTTAGGGTTTAGGGTTTCAGGTTTATGATAGTAACATTTTGAGCGTGCGGCTTCGGCCATTTGCATGATGACCTGTAGCACAATTCCCCTAAACCCTAACCCTAAACCTCTGGACCTAGAATTAAGATAATTCCTTGGATGCTCATCTTTTTCTTCCCGCAGAATTTTTCTTTCTTTCAAGAGGGAGACAAGACAGCCTGGCTCCGGCCCTTTGATGCAGGGACTCTGATATCACCTAAACCCAAATCCAGAATGGATTCTGAATCGACAGCCCGCACCTAGGGGTTCAACTCCAGGTGTTGTCGAGTGTTCCGTGTACGTAGCCTTTGCAGGATTTACAAAGGAATGCCAGCACATGATATGAAGACTCCATGGACCGTATGTTGGGGCTTGGGGTTCAGGGTCAAAGCCTATCTTGAGGTTCGGGTTTGACGGGCTTAGGATCAAGAATCATTCCTGGGCTTCGAAAGCCCACGCTCAAAGGCCTTGCCGAAGAGGGCGTCGCCCCGGAGCCACAAAGCTCTGCCAATCGACGAGCAGCAGCCAAGGACACGGAAGAGCACGGTGTGAGGGTGAGAGCTGAGAGTTTATGTTCTTAAGGTATTCATAAAGGGATTCTAGTAGGGCTCTCTATAGGTGTTGTAGAACACAATGTGCGGGGCTTCTGTGACTGTCAGGTAAGCTCTTGGTTCCAAACCGCCGTGAACAATGCCTGTAGAGAAGTGTTAGCAAAAGTCCGGTTCTCAGTGGAGGGCTCAAGCTACAGGTTTTGAGCAAAAGATGAAGGAGGACTCCAAGACCGACGCTTTCCTAAAGGTTCTCCGCATTCACCGGGAAGTTGTGTTTATATTCTGTTTTGCCGTTGCCCCGCCGGGTCTTCTTAGACCCGATGTAGTAGACCTGACGCTTTTTTTGTTGTCGGCTCCCCGGGTTCGGAGCAAAAGAAACACCACCCGGCCCGGGAAGAGTCGTGGCCCGCGGTGAGTGAGTGAGCATCGGGGCGGCGGTCCCGGAAAACAAAACAAAACACCACCCGGCTTCGGCCGGCAGGGTCGTCCCGGCCCATAGCGAGTGAGTGAGCGTCCGGGGTGGGGCCGCAACAAAAAACACACCACCTTGCGTGGGGCATGTGTTTGATTTTTTGTTGTTGCCAATGTTTGCTCACGCCGCGTGTCACTGGTCTCTAGAAAAGTTTGCAAACACACCCTGGCCCATCTGTGTCTATGGTTGAAACATAGCCCATCTGCTTGTCGGTTCTTTCACCCTGCAGACCTCTCGGCATATGCCTCGCCTGGATTGTTCCAGTGCGAATTCCTTCAAATGCTACGAAAGCCCAAATCTTGAAGCTTTACACCCTGACACCCCCTGTGCCTAAACCGCGAGCTCTACAACAAGAAGTCTTCGCCACCAGTCATAAGACCTTGGACTCTAAAACCCCCAAACCCTAAGCCCAAAGAGAGCCAAAGCAGGATGCCGGCGACTTAAGGGACGATCCCCTGGACCAGCAACTGAAGGCCCGGCCGCCCAGAAAGTTTTCAAGCATCTTCGCTTTGAGAGCTTCGGGGTTAATATAGGGGCCTTAATAATTAGAATAGGGTTTGGGGGGTATATTATACTATAATTCTTATAAGGAGCCCCCCAAAACTCTCTTCTAATTATCAAGGCCCCTACATTAGAGGAACTCTTCGGAAGATCTCTTGTTTTCGGCCTTTTCGGGTCTGAAAAAAAGGAGGATCCCGCTCGTGAGCCGAAAAAGGAACCCCTGACAGCCGTCCACCCGAGCCTGAGCACCCGTCTGCTAGAGCCCTCAGGCCCTACGCCCGATAGGCCCAAAGTCTCCACCCTAAACCCTAAACCTTGCAAGCTCCATAGCTATAAACCCAGCTAACCCGGTTAACCCCAATGCCTAAACCCCCGGCAGCGCCTTTGGGAATTGGGCGAGTGATTCGTGTTTATGAAGAACCCCAAAGAGAAGATCTGGATGTCATGGTCTTCAGAGGAGAGGGGGCTGATGAATCAATGGCTTACACTATGATCCAGAGTGACAGTGTGCAGTGTGCAGGATGTTATAGTTTCGAGGCATTGCGAGAGTCCCGCATACCTGGTTGGCTTGGGCTCTTCCTCGATGCAGATTTCAGGTCATGTGAGATCGCTGAAGGACTGAGGTGTAGACTTTGCTTGTATGGCAGTTGGACTGTGCCGCCATGCGCGCGTCTGAGACAAAGGATGAACCTTTCCATAACGGCCCAACCCTAAACACTAAACGTACGTAAAAGTCCAGATATCCTTCATCAGATGCCCCCCAAAACTATCAATGATGTCTCTATAGGTTACTAGATCCTAAACCCAAGGAGTAGCAGTCATCGGGTGCTTCCGAAGCACATAGGCCGTGCTTCTATAGGGCGTCTATTGGTGTCAACCGTCCTGTTTCTTTTAAATTAAGTCTGGTGAATTTTTAACGCCAGCCATCAGCCGGTGCAATGAAACTCCCGGCCGCCCAGGTACACATCTCATGGCTCAACAGAGAGGCCGCATCTACGTGCGGCGAAGCCTCGCGATGCCCTATGCCTCGAGAAAGCCGAACCCCCTGCGACCCCCAACAGAAAGCAACCCTCGAGACCGTAATCCCGGGTTTGGGGTTTAGGGCTTAGGATTTCTGCAATAACAAAGATGTGGAGGTTTGGTGTCGTATCCTTCGTGCCCAAGGTCTGTTTGCAGAGGGTGTTCTCAACAGGCCTTGCATACTGTACCAACCGAAAAGATCGAACATGTGCTTCCCTTCGCTGAAGCTGAGAGCAGTGCGAAGAGGAGCAGAAACTTCCTATCTGCAATCTAACTCTACTTGGCCTCTGCTGAGGATGTCAGAAAGTTACGGGGACCATATTGGCATATTGAGGGTCCTTTGCGTAAGGATTCAGAAAGTGAAGGATCCTACTACTTCGTGTCTATGGCTATGTGAAACTCTTGTTGCCTGGAACTACCCTGCAGGACCCCCTGACTAATTACGGGCGGTTTATCAGACAGGTTTCTACGTGACGAACAATGGACAAACATCAAGAGAGAAGTCATTACTAGCGATCAAACATGAGAAGAATCGCTGTCGCAGTCAAAGCCACAATGTCACCAGTAATAGCTGCGATAAGAACAAGGTCCAACCCTAAGCCCTCAAAGCGTCAACCCGTAAACCCCAAAACCCCCACCCTTAACCCCCGAACCCTTCTTTCTACACCCTACCCTGAATACTTATACTTATATTGTCTAATCTTGTTCCTTATAGGGTTCCCTTCTGTAACTACAGTATTATACAACCTAACTAATTTTTAAGGCAACTATATTCATTAAACCCTAAAGCCTGAGCCCGCTAGTGCCGGTCTCCTGGAAGGTGCCGCTCAATGCAACACTGGATTTCCGTGAGGCGGGGGGCGGGGGAGGGGGCGATGAAGGGCGTGTCGTCAAGGTTTGTTTCGGGTGGAGGGTGTCGTGTAGTTGTAGGATTCCGGTGTTAGCCGGGAGCTCCCGGCGACGAGGCAAGCCCGCTTCAAAACGGGCGGAGGCTTCAGAGTCGTGAATTCTCAAGACATCCCCGGATTCTCCATGCAGCTAGAGCATCACATGCCCCACAATTCTACTCTCCCGCGATTGTCCCTCGTGCCTCCGTGCTTTCCATATTGAAGAACCGGAGTGGTGGCGTCTGGAGTCTCATGGGTCTGCCATTTAACCCAAACATCCCACTGCAGTTCGCAACGGAGTATACTCTGCGGTGTCTCTGGCTTCTTCTTACTACTGTTATAGTGGTGGTATAGTACTATTCTTGTTATCAAGCAAGGCTTCATCCTGAATTGGGCGCTCCGGGCAAGTGATTGCGTTCAGAATCGGTCTTGCAGCGCGAGTCAACTTGGCGAGCATTGGAAACTCTACTAGACGACTTCACGATGTGCCCTTCAGCTTGAGTACACAAACAATACTGTAGGGTTGTATGGGGTGACATTGTTTTTCCTACGCAGCAGATGTCCCGGCAGAACCGAAATTGAAGCCGAGGTACATAAGTCGGGTCCAGCATTCAGAGCTTCGTCTTCCTGTGCATTGAGCTTTGACAGTTCTGGAGTCAGGTTCAGATTTCTCAGGCTGTTCTTAATGTGATTGTAATGCGTAGTCCCTGTAGTTTCTGTAGTGCTTTTGTCGGTGTCTGGTCAAGTACTAGACAACAGCGCGGCTGACAGACCTCTGAGTCCGCGAGAGAGAGAGAGAGAGAATGCTGTCTACAAAGGTTGGCCCCCAGCCACAAAACGCTGTAGCTTGCCTTGGCTGCTGGAGGGTGTTCTGCCCAGAACTGAGGACCCCACCCAGCAGAGAAGCAGAAAGCGGAAGGTTGGGGCACCCTAAACCCTAAACCGTCCGGCACCATTCCGGAGCAACAGGGCAACATGCAGAGAACGAAAATGGGTTGTAGATTAGGTGAAATCCCGGAAACTTCGGCTCAAGCTGCTCGGAGTGCGTGTGTTACTGTGAGTTCGTGATGTTATCGGGGGGGGGGGGGGGGGGGGGTACTAGTATTGAGGAATTCGGGCTGAAAGGCTCCAGGAACATGGTAACTCCGGCATGCTGTAAGCATCTCCTCACCGAAAACAGAAGAAGAGCCAAAGAATCACAGTCTCAACCTCCGGGGTTTCTGAAGCCTGTAGCGTCTCCGCATGGAGAACTTGACGCCAGAGACCCGAATCTTAAGCAGCAAGTCGTTTCAATCCCTGCAATCGCCAGAGTCCTGAAAGAGCATCACAGTAGAGTTCAATTATACCCATAGGCTCCAAAGTAGTTCCTTGTTGGGGTTACCTTACAGGATCCTAAATATAAACCCCAAAAAGGAGCTACAACGGAGCCTATGGGTCGGGATTATAGGAATTCGGGTTCCGGTTTGCGGTTCAGGGGTTTTGGGCGTAGTTCGGATGCCGTTGGCAAGGCTCTGGGCTTGCTTTTTTGCCAGGGTGTGTGTGTGTGTGTGTGTGTGTGTGTGTGTGGTTTTGGGGTTCCCGAAACCCAAAACCGCAAAACCCAAAGCCGCAAAACCCTAAACCCAAAACCGAAACCCTAAACCCCTAAACCCTAAACCCAAAACCGAAAAATCCTAAACCCTTTAACCGGGGTTCAAGTGGTTCAGGAGAGTCTCCGGCCCGGGATCTGGAAATCACGCACACCCCAAAGGCTTCGTAAATTGGGTGTTTATAGGATGGTAAACCCCGAACCGTGCCGAAAGGAAGCCTTTTTTGGGGGTGTCTTCGAAGTCAGGGAGCTGGCGTTGTGAAGCGAGTTTCGTGAAAAGGGACTCGGGTTCCCAAAGGGCCCTGGCCCTATAATTACCGGTAGAAGGTAGGGTTTGGGGTTTGGGTTTAGGGCTTAGGGCTTATAAGGGCTTAGGGTTT
>CAJNJA010032897.1:0-28656 GCA_905231915.1 Symbiodinium necroappetens
CCGAGCGTCATCGGCACCGCGTCCTGCAGCTGCGTCCGCCCCATCTTGACGACGGTCAGGAACTCGTTGCCTTTGCTCCGGAACGCGTCCACGAGCGAGCGGAGCGTCCCGACGAGCTGCCGGTTCTCCATCGCCACCGCGAGGTGCAGCGCCGTCGGGTACGCGTCGTTCGTCGACTGCGAGAGGTTCACGTGGTCGTTCGGGTGGCAGTGCGAGTACTCCCCCTTCGCGTGCCCCATCAGCTCCAGCGCCCGGTTCGCGATCACCTCGTTCGCGTTCATGTTCGTCGATGTGCCCGCCCCGCCCTGAACGCAGTCGATCGCGAACTGATCGTGCAGCTTCCCGTCGATCAGCTCCTGGCACGCCCCCTCGATCCCGCGCAGGATCGCCTCGTCCAGCTTCCCCACCGCGTGGTTCGCCCGCGCCGCCGCGAGCTTCACCATCGCCAGCGCCCGGATGAGCGACGGGTACTGGCAGATCGGCACGCCGGTGATATGAAAATTCTCCATCCCCCGTGCCGTCTGGACGCCGTAGTAGGCGTCGGCGGGGACCTGCTTCTCCCCAAGAAGATCGGACTCGACACGGTACGTCGTTTCATCAGCCATCGTGTGACCTCCGGAAGAATGGCGGTGAAGTCTGAATATTACAGAATAGATTTCAATCGGTTCCCGATCCCGGGGAGCTCGTCGCGCAAAGATTGGCGTAGTTCAAACCTCATCGCTCCGTCACAAAAACCAGAGAGCCTAACTGTGTCCGGCGTCTCCGCTTCAACGGACGAAAAAACAACCCGGCCTCTCGAAATCTCGGCCTCTGGCGCACACGCCGAGGCGATTTGTGAACATACGCCCATGCAACTCCAGTTCCTCGGCGCAAACCGTCAGGTCACCGGCTCACGCTACGTCCTCCGCGCCGCAGATCGCACGATTATGATCGACTGCGGGATGTTCCAGGAGCGCGAGCACCTCTCGCGCAACTGGGACCCCTCCCCCGTCCCGCCGGGGGAGGTGGACGCACTCCTGCTCACCCACGCCCACCTCGACCACTGCGGCCTCATCCCCCGCTTCGTCGCCGAGGGATACAGCGGACCGATCCTCGCCACCCCCGCAACCATCGACCTCGCGACGATCGTCCTCGAAGACTCCGCGCAAATCCACGTCGAGGACGCCTCGTACAAGAAACGGCGGCACGAACGCGAGAAACGCAAGGGGCCGCACCCCGAGATCCCCCTCTATACACCCGCCGATGCCCAGGCGGCGCTCAAGCTCTTCCAGCCCGTCGAATACGACACCCCCATCTCGCTGGGCCACGGCATCGAGGCTCGCTACCACGACGCCGGCCACATCCTCGGCTCCGCCCTCATCGAGCTGTTCGTCTCCGATGGCCCGCGGACCAGCCGCATCGTCTTCTCGGGCGACCTCGGCCACGACGACCACCCCCTCATGCGCGACCCGCACCCGATCAACCGCGCCGACTGCATCACCATGGAGTCCACCTACGGCGACCGCGACCACCACCGCGCCCCGGACGTCATGAACGAACTCGCAAAGATCGTGAACGACACGGTCGAGCGCAAGGGCAACGTCGTCATCCCCACATTCGCCATCGATCGCGCCCAGGAGCTGATGTACCTCTTCAGCGAGCTCGTCCGCGACGAGAAGATCCCCCGCCTCACCGTCTTCATCGACAGCCCCATGGCCATCGACGCGACGAACATCTACCAGAAGCACCCGCACCTCTTCAACGAGGAAGCCCGCGCCCTCTTCGAGCAGGGACGCCACCCCTTCCAGTTCCCCGGCCTCCACTTCGTGAAGTCCGCCGACGAATCCAAAGCCATCAACGCCATCCGCGGGTCGTGCGTCATCCTCGCCGGATCCGGCATGTGCACCGGCGGCCGCATCAAGCACCACCTCCGAAACAACATCATCCACGACGAATCGACCGTCCTCTTCGTCGGCTACCAGGCCCGCGGCACGCTCGGGCGACGCATCGTGCAGGGCGACCCGACCGTCCGCATCCACGGACGCGAGTACAACGTCAACGCGAAGATCCGCGAGCTCCACGGCCTCTCCGCGCACGCCGACCGCACCGGGCTTATGAGCTGGCTCCGCCACTTCAAAGAGCCGCCCGACAAGCTCTTCCTCACCCACGGCGAAGAGGAAGCGGCGATGAGCCTGAAGAAACACGTCGAGGAACAGCTCGGCTGGCGTGTGGACGTGCCGGAGTACGAGGCCAGAGCGGACATCTAAGCAGAGACTCGTTCAGCATCGATCCGGCCGCTCGATCGAATACCGCAACACGTCCAGCCCGTCATAACGAACGGTTCCATCGAGCCGCATGCCCACCTTGCGCAGCACGTTCACCGACGCCGCATTCTCCGGCAGCACGTACGCCACGATCGTGTCGAGCTGCATCGTCTCGAACCCGAAGCCGAGGCACGCCCCGCACGCCTCGGTCGCCAGCCCCCGTCCCCAATACCGCGGCAGCAACCGGTAGCCGATATCAACGACGTCAAGATCGGCGAGATATTTCATGCCGCAGAAGCCGATCACCTCCCCGGTGTCCCGAAGCACGCACGCCCAACGCCCGTACCCGACGGTCTCGAAATCCGGGTAGCCCTCGATCACCCTCCGCGCCTCATCGACAGAACCGAGCGCCGGCTCGCCGGTGTGCCGCATGACATCCGGATCGCCGTTTAGCGCGAAGAACGCGGGTGCGTCCTCCGCCGTGAACGCGCGGTGCAGGAGCCGTTCAGTCTCGGGGCCGTTGCGGTAGATCTCCATAACCCTGCCCACCATACCGCACCGCTCGGGTTGCACCCCACATCCAACTCGCCACAATCTGCCACATGCCAACCACCCAAGCCCCCGATCAGCCCAAACAACGCGGCCTCCTCAACGCCATCGAGCGCATCGGCAACGCCCTGCCCGACCCCGCCACCCTCTTCATCATCGGCTGCGTCGCCGTCTTCGGCGTCTCCTGGCTCGCCAGCGCCAACGAGTGGCACAGCGTCCTGCTCAACTCCGAGGGCGAGGAAGTCCTCTCCGCTGACGCGACCAACCTGATCTCCGCGGACGGCTTCCGCTGGCTCATCGAGAACCTCATCGACATGTTCATGGACTTCCGACCCCTCGGACTCGTCCTCGTCGCCGCCATCGGCATCTCGGTCGCCGAGAAATCCGGCCTCATCGCCGCGGCCCTCAAGATGATCCTCCTGATCGTCCCCCGCTCGCTCATCACCCCCGCGACCTTCTTCGCCGGCGTGATGTCCTCCATGGCCGTGGATGCCGGCTACATCGTCCTCCCGCCCCTCGCCGCCGCGATCTACAAGGCGCTCGGACGCTCCCCACTCGTCGGCCTCGCCGCGGTCTTCGGCGGCGTCGCCGCGGGCTTCAACGCCAACCTCCTTGTCACCGGCCTCGACCCGCTCCTCGCGGGCCTGACCGAAGAGGCCGCGCGCATCCTCGACCCGTCCTACAACGTCAACCCCGCGTGCAACCTCTACTTCATGATCGCCTCGACCTTCCTCATCACGGGTGTCGGCTGGGCCGTCTCCGCGTGGTTCGTCGAGCCGCGTCTGAAGAACAAATCGCCGGAAGAGGGCGGCCCCGGCGGCGAAGGCGACGCGATGGATCTCAAAATCACACGCGACGAGGCGAAGGGACTCATCGCCGCCACGCTCGTGTCCATCCTCACCATCGGCTTCCTTGTCGCCAACGTCTACTTCAAGTGGGGCTTCCTTTACGACGACCCCGAGTCCATCGGCACCGGCCCCGGACAGCGCCCCTTCGCCACCTGGATCGGCGCCATCGTTCCACTCCTCGTGATCCTCTTCTTCGTCCCGGGACTCGTCTACGGCCTCATCGTCGGCACCATCCGCTCCGACCGCGACGTGATCAAGATGATGAGCGAGTACATGGCCCTGCTCGCGTCCTACATCGTCCTCGCCTTCTTCGCCGCCATCTTCGTCGAGAGCTTCGACCACTCCGGCCTCGGCGCCATGCTCGCCATCGAGGGCGGCAACGTCCTCCGCTCCGCCGGCCTCCCGACCTGGGCCCTCATGATCGGCTTCATCGTCGTCGTCTCCTTCATCAACATGTTCGTCGGCTCGATGTCCGCCAAGTAGGCCATGCTCGCCACCGTCTTCGTCCCCATGCTCATGACCGTCGGCATCAGCCCCGAGATGACCCAGGTCGCCTACCGCATCGGCGACTCCACCTCCAACTCCATCTCACCCCTCAACCCCTACGTCGTCGTCGTCCTCGTCTTCATGCAGCAGTACGTCAGAAAGGCCGGCATCGGCACGCTCATCGCCCTCATGCTCCCCTACTTCATCGCCTTCTTCATCGTCTGGACAACCATGTTCGTCGCCTGGATCCTCCTCGGCCTGCCCATCGGCGTCGATGCCCCGCTCACCTGGTCGCCCGATTCGATCGGCGGCTAAGCTCACCACCATGACGAGCCACAGCGCGAGACGAACGGCGTGATCTACGAAACCATGGGAGGCCTCGGCCTCTTCCTCCTGGGAATGATGCTCCTCACCGACGGGCTCAAGCAGCTCGCCGGCAACGCGATGAAGCAGCTCCTCGCCCGCTTCGTCCGAGGGCCCCTCTCCGGTCTCACCACCGGCGCGATCTTCACAGCCCTCATCCAATCCTCCAGCGCCACCACGCTCACCACCATCGGCTTCGTCTCCGCCGGACTCATCACCTTCCAGCAGGCCGTCGGCGTCGTCTTCGGCGCCAACATCGGGACCACCTCCACCGGCTGGATCGTCTCCCTCCTCGGCCTCAAGATCTCCCTCGGCGCCGTCTCGCCCCCGCTCATCCTCATCGGCGTCATGCTCCGCCTCTTCAGCCGCGACCGATTCGCCGCGCTGGGCGGTGCCCTCGCGGGCTTCGCGCTCATCTTCTACGGCATCGGCGTCATGCAATCCGGCATGGAAGACCTCGCCACGAAGATCGACCCCGCTTCCATCCCGAGCGAGGGCCTGGGCGGACGCTTCCTCCTCGTGCTCATCGGCGTCGTGATGACCGTCGTCATGCAGTCCTCCTCCGCCGCCGTCGCCGCGACGCTCATCGCCGTCGATTCCGGCGCGATCGGCTTCGACCAGGCCGCCGCCCTCGTCGTCGGCCAGAACATCGGCACCACGGTCACCGCCGCCATCGCCGCCATCGGCGCCTCCACCCCCGCCAAGCGCACCGCCCTCGCGCACATCGCCTTCAACCTGGGCACCGGCGCCGTCGCGATCGCCCTGCTCCCCCTCTTCGCCCGCCTCGCCACGTCGCTCATGGCCGGCAGCGAGGACCCCGGCGCCGCCTCCATCGCCGCGTTCCACACCATGTTCAACGTCGCCGGCGTGCTCATCTTTCTCCCCGTCGCCGGCCCCTTCGCCAGGCTCATCGAGCGCGTCCTCCCCGACCGCGGCTCCCCCCTCACGCGCAACCTCGACAAAACCGTCGCCCAGCTCGGCCCCGTCGCCCTCGACGCCGCCCACACCGCGACAGAAACGACCCTCAACGCCGCCGTCAACGTCCTCCTCCGCCAATGGGGACACCCCGGAAAGCGAACCGGACAGACCGCCTCGATCAAGGACGTCCACCAGGCCATCGCGGACATCCGACACTTCCTCTCCCGCATCGCGAAGCAGTCCCAGCCCGACGCCGACGTCGGCGACGCCGCCCGACTCCAGCACGCCATCGACCACCTCGACCAGCTCGCCGAGACCTGCGACGACCCCGTCAACCTCGACGAGTCCGTCCAGGCGCTCATGGGCGAGGACTTCGTCGATCACGTCACCAGCACTCTCGCGAACGCCTCCAAATGCCTCGGCGAGCACGCCTCCGCCGAGGCCGCCGCGGGACTGACGCAGGCGAACAGCGCCCTCGCCGAGATGCGCCGCGCCGGTCGCGTCCGACTCCTCAAAGCCATCGCCGAGGGCGACGTCCGCGTCACCGAGGGCGAGCACGCCGTTGAGCTCCTCCGCTGGGCGGACAGCGTGATCTACCACATCGCCCGGTGCGCCCACTACCTCATCCCCGAGACCCAGAGCCCGCCCCCGCGGAGCTGACGTCACGCGCCCGACGCCCGCCGACCCTCCCGGAGCGAGCCCGCGACGCTCCCCGCGATCCCGAGGCCCGCGAGCGGCAGCGCGAAGAAGAGCACCACGCTCGCGAACCCGTCCAACGCGTCGTGGCCGCTCGCATCCAGGACGAGGTACGACGCGTAGCACCCGTACCCCGCCAGCAGCACCGCCCCCTCCCACCGCGCGATCTCGTGGCCTGTAAAGAAAACCGGCAGGCACGCCACCGAGACTGCGACCATCACCGGCACATCGAACACCAGCAGAGACGGCGAAACCGCGAGCCCGTCCGGCGCGAAGAGCCCCGCGAGCCCGAGGATCCCCAGGACGTTGAAGATGTTGCTCCCCACCACGTTCCCCACCGCGATGTCCCGCTGACCCCGCACCGCGGCCACGAGCGACGTCGCCACCTCGGGCAGCGACGTCCCCGCGCTCACGATCGTCAGCCCGATCACCAGCTCGCTCACACCGAGCGCCGTCGCGATCTCGACCGATCCGCGTACGAACAGCCGCGCCCCCAGCACCGCCGCGCCGAGCCCCACGAGCAGCTGCGCGACCGGCACGACGAGCGACACGCGACCCGCCCCCGGAACCGCACGCTCGTATTCGGCCTCAATAAATCTCGACTCGCGACGCGACGCACGGATCGCCATCGCCACGTACACGAGGATGCACGCGAACAGCACCGCGCCGTCGACGCGCCCGAGCGCCCCGTCCGCGAGCATCGCCCAGAGCAGCAGGGACACCCCGATCATGACCGGCACGTCGATCCGCACCAGCTTCTGGTCCACCACGAGCGGACGCACCAGCGCCGAAAGCCCGAGGATGAACAGCACGTTGAACGTGTTGCTCCCCACCGCGTTGCCCAGCGCCAGATCAGGCTTGCCCGTGAACACCGCGTCGAGCGACACCGCCACCTCGGGCGAGCTCGTCCCGAACGCCACCACCGTCAGACCCACAACCAGGGGCGACACCCCGAACCGCAGCGCAAGCCCCGACGCGCCCCGCACCAGAAGCTCCGCCCCGCCCACCAGGACAACGAGACCGACCAAAAGCACGAGCCACGACATAGCCTGTCCCTGTACGCGACGCGAAACCCGCGCCGACGCCACGATCTTACCGCGAGACCCGCCAACCGCCTGCCAACCCGGCACCCAATGCCAAACAGGCGCCCACAAACGCCAAAGCCGCCTCACGCCGAGCGTCGTCCGATGGCACCGCGTTTGCACCTTGGCGGCGCCGCTGTCCGATCAATCCGCGGACGGCTCATCTTTGGAGCACGACATGCCCGTTCGTTTCATCCTCGTCACGCTCGTCATCCTGACAACGCTCTTCCTCCTCGCCCGCCCCAACCCCGTGAGTCGTTTCGAGCGCTGCGGCGCGTTCACCCCCGCGACCAGCCGCACCGCAGAGAGCCTCGGCCTGCGACCGGCCTCCCTGAAGCGTGCCCACGCCAGGGGCACCCTCCGCGCCGCAGGCGAAGGCCGCTACTACATCGACCGCCGCGCCCTCCGCCGCGATCAGCGCAACAGCATGATGACGCTTGTCATCGCGATGATCGTCGCCTCGACAATCCTGATCACCTGACCGCCGAACGCCCCACCTCGCCGAGCGCCCGCGCGATCTCCTCACGCCGCCCCTCGAACCGCTCCGGCAGGCACAGGCGCTCCCCGAGCGCATCGCCCGGCTCGTCCACCGTGAACCCCGGCCCCTCCGTCGCGACCTCGAAGACCACGCCTCCGGGGATCCGGAAGTAGATCGACTTGAAATACGTCCGGTCCTTCACCGGCGTCACGCCAACCCGCGCCGAAGCCACACGCGCCGCCACCTCCGACTGCGTCGCCTCGTCCGGCACGCGCCACGCGACGTGGTGCACTGTCCCCGCGCCGAACCGCGTCGGCATCTCGCCCTCGCTCTCGACCAGCTCGACGCGGTTCCCCGAAGCGCCCTCCCCGACAGCGAGCCAGGCGCGACGGTCGCCCTCGCGCGCCACCTCCCGGAAACCGAGCGTCGTGCGCAAGAACGCGATGGCGTCACGCAGCCCGCGAACGTGCGCAACGATCCCGTCGATCCCGCGCTCCACGCCCGTCTCGTCCTCGACCATCGCGAGCCGCATCCCGTCCGGGTCCGTGAAGACGAGGAGCTCACGATCCGATCGCACGACTCGGAGCGCCTCGACGCTCGCCTCGCGCAAGCGGTCCTGCCAGAGCCCGAGCGATCCCGGCGCGGTCCGCAGCACCGTTTCGCGGATCCCCGTCGAGCCTGGCGACCCGGCGTTCGCGTGCGGGTTCGGAAAATGCGTCAGCAATGTCCCGGGCGTGCCGTCGCGGTCGCCGTAGTACATGTGGTACGTCGTCGGCTCGTCGTAATTCACCGTCTTCTTCACCAGCCGATAGCCGAGCACCATCGTGTAGAACTCGACGTTCACCCGCGGATCCTTCGCGAACGCGGTGACGTGGTGGATTCCGGTGAGCAGAGAAGTCATCGGGGGCCGTCCTTTCGATCGTGACCCCGATTGGATGCGCGACCGGCCCTCCGCGTCACCAGGGGATCCGCTCACCGAACAGATCAAAGAACCCGCCATTCCGATCCGGGTCGAGATCCTCGATGAACGACGCCAGCGCCGAAGCCGACTCCTCCGCGGAGAGCTCCGCCTCCTCACCCCCCATCTCCGTCCGCACCCACCCCGGGTGCACCGCCACGACCGTGTACCCCTCCAGCTCGGGCTCGAACGCCATCGACCGGGTCACCATATTCAACGCCGCCTTGCTCGCCCGGTACGCCCACGGCTCGCTCGAGCCAGCCTCCTCGAGGCTCCCGAGTGAACTGGAGATATTCACGACCTGCCGACGCGTCCCCGCGTCGAGATTCGCCCGCAACGCCTGCGTCACCAGGAGCGGCGACACCGTGTTGACGTCGAGCGTCCGTACGAACGGCGCCCGGGCAATCCCACCGAAGTGCGGCCCGTGACGATGATCCTGACCCTCGTTGCCGAGAACCCCAGCGTTGTTCACGAGCACGTCGATCGCCCGCCCCCGCAGCGCTCCGGCGAGCGCCGCGATCGAATCGTCGCTCGCGACGTCGAGCTCGCGCACCTCGGCGCCGCACGATTTCAAAGCGCCCGCCTCGCTCGGACGCCGCGCCGTCCCGATCACCGAAAACCCGAGCGAGACCATCCGCCGCGCGAGCGCGAGCCCCACCCCACGGTTCGCACCCGTGATGAGCACCGTCGCGTCCATCACACCTCCCCCTGCCAGACCACATCCGAACGCACACGAGCGGCGACCGTCCCGTCGAGACGCGACGCGATCGCGCCGAGCGTCTCGCCCGTCTCCGGGTGCGCCATCGCCCCATCCAGATCCGCGAGCGTCCGGGCGACGAACCCCCGCTCCAGGATCTCCGGTCGCGGCACGTCCACGCCACCCGTGCGGACCACCGCGTCCCCGTAGAGGCACAGGTCCAGATCGATCGTCACCGGATCGGTCGACCGCTCCCGCCCCATCTCGCGCTCGATCGCCTTGAGCCGCAGACGCACCGTCGCCGGCGGCAGGCACGTCTCGATCATCGCGGCCGCGTTCAGGTACACGCCCCCCGCGCCGTCCCCCACCGCCTCGGTCTCGTACACCGGCGAGACACGGAGAACCTCGCCCAGCCCGCCGAGCATCTCCATCGCGCGACGGATGTTCGCCTCGGGCGACGTGTTGGACCCCAGCACGACGAAAGCCCGCGTCAGCGCGTCGCGCCGCTCACGCGTGACGCCGATCGCGACGCGCTCCGCGTACGCGTCCTGCGCCGGCTTCCACACCGTGATCGTCGCTCGCTCCACGCCCTCGTGGTGCAGGCACACCCCCGCGAGGTCGCTCGCGAGCGATTCGAGCGTGTGCCGCGCCGCCACCGAGACATGCCCGAGCATCTCGTGCGAGATCGTCTTGTAGTTGACCCCCACCCGCACGTCGTCGGTCCGGGCCATCTCCCGCAGGTCGATGGCCAGCTCCGCGTCGATCATGATCGCCTGCGACGCCGAACGCTCCGGCGCGTGCAGCCCGACGACCCCCTCCGCCCGCAGCCCCGATATCCGAATCACGTCACGCGTCGCCATGCCTGCATCCTAGTCCAGCGACGCGACCACTCGCGCCGCGTCCTCGCCTTCGAGCCGGTCCGTCTCGACAAGCACGACCCGCCGGGCCGCGTTGACCCACAACGCCCCGCCTCGCCGAGCCCACCGCCCGCCCGACTCGTGCGCGTGACCGTGGATCACGAGCCGAAGAGACGCCAGAGACCCGGCGCGCTCGCCGAGCGACACCGAACCGACCTCCCGGCCCGGACGCTCGTCCAGAAACCCGCGGATCCCACCGTGCGAGATCAGCATCTCCGTGCCCTTCGGGATCGAGGCGTATTCCGATGCAACACGCCGTTCACTTCCGCCGAAGGCCCATGGAAAATCGAAGATCGCCGTGTCGTGATACGTCCACGCCACCCCGAACACCCCATCGATCGACGACGCGTCGCACCGCAGCACTTCAACGCCAACCGCTCCGAGCCCACCGTCACCGTCCTCCGCGAAAAGATCGTGATTCCCCGGCACAAATATCTTCGTCTCTGCACCCACGCCGTCGATCCACGTCCTGAACGACGGGAGCCACTCCTCCTGCACCCGCCGATCCTCCTCCGAGTTCGTCGGGTTCGGCCCCGCATCCCCGGCGTGCACAAAGATGTCCGCCTCGGGCCAGCCGGACGGATCGGGCAGCTCCCCGTGCGTGTCGCTGATCGCGAGGATCCTCATTCCACCAGCCCCACCCCGCGCCGCTCGAGCAGGCTCCCCTCCGCGAAGTACAGCCGGATCAGCGCCACCCGGTAGCTCGTCACCGCCTCCACCTCCGCGACCTGCGCCTGGAGCAGGTCTCTCTGCGCCTGCGCCACCAGCAGCGACGTGCTCGCCCCCACGTCGAACCGCTCCCGCTCCGCCTGCACCGTCTCCTCCTGGAACCGGCGCGTCGTCGCGGAGGCCGAAATCAGCTCCCGCGACCGTTCCACCTCGTTCACCGCCTCGAGCACGTCGAACTCGACGAGCTGCTCCAGGTTCCGCACCGCCGCGTCCGTCTGACGCCGGCTCGCCAGCGCCGCCCGGAAACGGCCCCGCGCCGAGGTGTCCCCGAGCGACTGCGAGAAGTTCACGCCCACGCCCAGCTCGTACGACCCGTCGTCCAGCTCCCCGAACGAGTCCTCGAACGCGTCGGAGAAACCCGTCTTCCCGAACACGACGAACGCGTCCAGCCGCGGCAGGAGCCCGTTCCGCGTCCGCACCGTCTCGAGCCGGCCCTGCTCGGCGCGGAGCCGCGCCTCGTTTAGGTCCGGGCGCATGAGCTTCGCCAGCGCCACCCGGTCCTCGACCGAGTCGATCTCCGTCGGCTCCACCGACGCCTCGCTCACCGGCGCGAGCGACCGCGCTGAAGAGCCCGAGACGTTCATGAGCCGGAGCAACCGGAGCCGCGCCGTCTCCTTCGCGCTCCGCGCGTCGATCAGCGCCTGCTCGCGCAGCGCCACCTCCGTCTCCGCCGCCGCCAGCTCCGTCGAGCCGAGCACGCCCACCTCGATCCGCTGGGCGATCTCCTCCCGCTGGTCCCGCGCCACCTGGAGCGACCGCTCGAAGATCTCGATCGTCCGCTGCGCGAGCAGGTACTCCCAGTACGCGATCTCCGTGTCCGCGAGCAGCGCCTCGATGAACCGGCGCAGCTCATACTCGCTCGCCTCCACGTCCAGCTCCGCCTGACGCACGCTCGCCAGGTTCACCACCTCGCCCCCGCCGCGGAGGAGCGACTGCGTGAGCGTCAGGTCCACCCGAGCCACCTGCTGTTCCGGTGCCCGGTTCGAGGTCTGCCGCTCCTGCGACACGCTCAGTTCCACGTCCGTGCCCGACGGCAGGGTTTGGCGCACCCCGGCCGCCCCGAGCGTGTCCCGCCCGCGCACCTCGAACTGCGAGCCCGTCGACCGCGCGATCTCCGTCGCCTCGTCCCGACCGTACGCCGCCTCCGCGAACACCTCCGGCGCGAAACGCCCCCGCTCGATCGTCACGAAGGCGTCCGCGATCAGCGGGTTCAGCCGCTCCACGTCCAGGTCCCGGTTCCGCGACAACGCCGCGAACACCGCCTGCTCCACGCTCAGGGGCACGGCCCCGTCCGCCGCGCCGAAGTCCGGCAGCACCTGATCCAACCCAGGGTCGACCGTCGGCGCCGCCTCCAACTCCCCCTCCTTGATCTCGGCGCGCGCCCCGACGTCGCGGTCCCAGTCCACCACGAACCAGTCCGCGCTGTTCGAGGCGCACCCGGAGCACGCGAGCAACCCGAGCAGTGTCCCGATCCGCCAACCCCTCACGACACCCCCTCGACCGGGCGGTCCGGGTGGAAGAACGAGTACACCGCCGGGATCAGCACGAGCGTCGTGAGCATCGAACTCGCGAGCCCGCCGATCACCGCCCGCGCCAGCGGCGCCTGCGCGTCCGCCCCCTCGCCCACACCGAACGCGAGCGGCGCGAGCCCAAGCATCGTCGTCAGCGACGTCATCAGGATCGGGCGAAGACGCCGACGCCCCGCCTCCGCGATCGCCTCGCGCGTCGGCAGCCCGTCACGCCGACGGATCTGCCCCGTCTGATCGACCAGCAGGATCGCGTTGTTCACCACGATCCCACCGAGCATGATGCACCCGATGTAGCTGTTGATGTTCAGCGTCGTGTCCGTGATGAACAGCATCAGCACCACGCCGATCGCCGCGAGCGGCACGCTGAACATCACGATCACCGGATCTCGCAAAGATTCGTACTGGCACGCGAGAACCATGTACACGAGCAGCAGCGACAGCACGAGCGAGATGATCAGCTCCCGCGACGACTCGCGCTGCTCCTCCACGTTCCCCGCGAGCAGCAGCTCGTACCCGGCCGGGCGCGGGATCTCCGACAGCGCCGCCTCCACGTCCGCCGCCACCGAGCCCAGGTCTCGGCCAGCGTAGTTCGCCGTGACTTCGAACATCCGCTGCTGGTCTTTTCGGTGGATGAGCGTCGGCCCCGTCCCCGAATCCACCCGCACGAGATTCCGCAGAGAGATGTCCTCCCCCGCCGCGCTCCGCACCGTCAGGTCGAGCACCTCGTCGAGCGACAGCCGCTGCGCGTCCGCGAGCTGCACCAGGATCCGGTACGAGTTGCCCTTCGGCCGGAACTCGCCCGCCCGGCTCCCCGCCACGCTCGTCTCGATCGCGCTGACGATATCCCGCACCGACACCCCCACGTCCGCCGCCTTCGCCCGGTCCACCGTCAGCTCCCGCTGCGGGATGCCCGGGTCCAGGCTCGTGTCCAGGTCCGTGATGCCGGGGATCTCCTCCATCGCGCGACGCACCTGCTCCGTGAGCAGCGCGAGCGTCTCCAGCTCGTACCCGCGCACCTCCACCGTGATCCCGTCGTCGCCGCCGAGCAGACGCTCGAGCAGGAACTGCCCCTGCGGCGCCCGCGTCCGGATCGTCATCCCCGCGATCTGTCCCTCCAGCTTGTCGCGCAGGTCGTTCGCGATCTCCAGGTTGCTCCGCGTCCGCTCCTTCGCCGGCACCAGCGAGAGCCGCATCTCCCCCGTCGACGCCTCGTCCGGGTTCCGGCCGCTCGCCCCCACCGTCGTCACCCACGCCACCTTCTCCGGCACGTTCTCCGTGACGATCCGCTCCATGAGCACGGTCTGCCGATCCACGAGGTCCAGGCGCGTCCCGATCTCCATCTCCCCCTCGATCCGCACCTCCCCCTCGTCGCTCGGCGGCATGAACTCCGTCCCGAGCCGGGGCACCAGCGTGAGCGTCGCCCCGAGCACCGCGAGCGTCGACCCGATCGTGACGTACCGGTGCCGGAGCACCCAACGCAGGAAGTCACGGTACGACTCGTCCAGCGCGTTGAACCCCCGGTCCGACACCCGCGTCACCCACTTCGTCAGCGCCGTCCGATGGTCCTCGTGCGGACGGAGCAGCTTCGAGCTCAGCATCGGCACCAGGCTCAGCGACACCACGAGCGAGCAGATCAGCGAGAACCCGATCACGTACGCCAGCTCGCGGAAGAGCACCCCGCTCACCCCCTGGATGAAGATCACCGGAAGGAAGATCACGAGCGTCGTGAGCGTGCTCGCCACGATCGCCGGCCCCACCTCCACCGTCCCGCGCACCGCCGCGGTGTCCGCGTCCAGCTTGTCCTCCTGGTGACGCCGGAACACGTTCTCGAGCACCACGATCGACGAGTCAACCATCATCCCCACGCCCAGCGCCAGCCCCCCGAGCGTCATCAGGTTGAGCGTGAGCCCCGCGAAGTACACCAGCGCGAACGTCGCGATCACCGAGATCGGGATCGCCAGCGAGATCACCACCGTGCTCCGCAGGTTCCGCAGGAAGAACAGCAGCACGAGAATCGCCAGCGAACCGCCGTACAGCACCGAGTTCGCCACGTTCCTGATCGACCGCTCGATGAAGTTCCCCTGGTTGATCACCGGGAACACCTCCACCTGCGGGAACTCCCGGTTGACCTTCTCGATCTCCTCCAGGATCGCCGTCGAGACCTCCACCGTGTTCGCGTCCGCCTGCTTCCGCACCGCGAGCCGCAGGCCGAGCTTCCCGTTGATCCGCACCTTCCGCGAGAGCCGCTCGTACGTGTCCCGCACCTCCGCGATCTGGTCGAGCGTCACCGGCGCCCCCTCGCGCACCGCGACCACCACGTCCTCGATCTCCTCGACGCTCCTGAACTCCGCCGGCGCCCGGAGCGTCACCTCGTACTTCCCCGCCTCGATCTTCCCCGCCGGCAGATCAAGGTTCGCGTCCCGGATCGCCCCGAGCACCTCGTTCAACGGCAGCCCCAGCGCCCGGATCCGCTCCGGATCCAGCTCAACCCGCACCTCCCGCGCGTACCCGCCCCACAGATCCACCTGCGCCACCCCCGGCACCCGCGCGAACCGGTACCGCACCTGCTCGTCGATCAGCGTCGTCAGCTCCACCGGGTCCAGCGTGCTCCCGATACCCAGCACCACCACCGGGAACGTGTTCACGTCGAATTTCCGGATCTGCGGCCGCCCCACGTCCTCCGGGAGTTCCTCCAGCTCGTCCTCGAGCTTCCCGCGCAATTCAGACGCGATCTCGTTCAGGTCCGTCCCCCACACGAACGTCACCCGGATCCGCGAGTTCCCCTCCGACGACTCGCTCGTCATCTCCTCCACGCCCGGGACCGTCGCGATGATCTCCTCGAGGATCGTCGTGACCAGCCGCTCCATCACCTCCGGGCTCGCCCCTTCGTACTCCGTGATCACGCTCAGCGAGGGCATCTGCACCTCGGGCAGCAGGTCGATCCGCAATCGGTTGAGCGAGAACAGACCGAGCGTGATGACAATCAGCGTCACCATCGTGGTGAACACCGGCCGGTTCACACTCGCCCGGGGCAGGTTCACGAGCCGACCTCCAGATCGGACGCGTCCGGGATCGTGATCTCTGTCCCGTCCTGCAAAAGCTGCTGCCCGAGCGTCACCACCCGCCCCGTCACCCCCTCACCGAGCAGCTGCACACGCCCCTCGTTGCGGATCCCCAGCTCGACCGGCGTCATCCGCACCGCCATCGCCCCTTCGTCGACCACGAACACCACGCTCCGCCCGCCCCGCTCCGCGAGCGCCTCCACCGGCACGATCGTCGCGTCGTCCACACGCCCCAGCACCGACACCGCCCGCACGAACATCCCCGGCTTCAGCGCCCCGTCCGGGTTCGCCGTGCGGATCTCCACCCGCGCCTGGCGCGACCCCTCGCGGAACACCGGCGAGACGCGCGCCACCTCCGCCTCCCACGTCCGCTCCGGGTACGCGTCCGTCGTGATCGTCACCCGCTGCCCACGCACCAGCTCCGCGTAGTCCCGCTCCGTCGCGAAGATCACCACCTCGATCGGGTCCAGCTCGATGATCGTCACGAGCGGCGCGTTCGACGAGACCGTGTCCCCCTCCTCCACGTGCCGGCGCGACACGATCCGCACGTCCGCACCGCCCTCCCAGTTCGCCCGCACCGTCGTGTACCCCAGCCGAATCTCAGCGCTCGCCAGCGCCGCCTCCGCCCGCGTCACCTGCGCCTTGGAGACCTCCACCGCCGCCCGCTTCCCGAGCTCGTCCGCCCGCACCGTGTCGAGCTGCGACTCCGACGCGATCCCCCGCTCGTTCAGCGTCCGCACGCGCTCCAGCTCCCGAGACGCGATCGCCAGCGCGTTCTCCGCCTCCACCAGACCCGCCCGGGCCACCGCCAGCTCCGCCTCGGCCTGCATCACCGCCTGCCCCGCCTCGTCGTCGTCCAGCTGCGCGATCACCTGCCCCCGCTCCACCTCATCCGCCAGGTCCACCGTCAGACGCTCGATCAGCCCGCTCACCTTCGGCGCCAGCGTCACCGTCGCCGTCGCCTCGAGCGACCCGCTGAACACACGCACGTTCTCGATCGGCCCCCGCATCACCGCCGCCACCTCCACCGGCACCGCCGTCGGGCCCGACGTGCGAACCGCCGCCGTCTCCTCCTCCGCGAGCTTCCGCGCCACAAGAACACCCACCGCCAGGACAACGCCCATGACGAAGAGCGTGAAGATCACCGTGCGTAACCGCTTCATTCAATCGCCCTGCACGAATACTCGCCGCCCGGACCGGCCGGCCCCACGGGCCGGACACCGCCCTCATGGTACGCCCATTCCTCGCCATTGTCGGCTCCCGAGCTCCCTTCCACCACAACGCGCCAGGGTCGCTCGGACCAAATGAAGGCCTTTTCAGCCAAGGTTCACGCTCACGCCAACGCGACCCCCGTAACTTCTCTCGCGACAGGCAATCGAAACGAACAGCCAACCCAGGAGACCCACATGAACAACCGCTTCAAAGAACTGAGCCAGACCATCCTGACCACGGCCTGCTGCCTCCTCTTCGCGCTCGCGGGCGCCGCCGCACTCTCCGGCTGCAACACCATCGAAGGCGCCGGCGAAGACGTCGAGGCCACCGGCGACGCTATCGAAGACGCCGCGGACTGATCCGGCACACGGCGCACAAGGGATCCGGGCGCGCCGAGACGGACACGGCTCGTCGCGCCTTCTTGCCACACACCTCATCACCCTTCATCCAGAAAAAGGAGCAACACGAATGCCCTCTTCCACCGAAAAAACCGGCAACGCCCGCATGGAACTGCGATCCGATGTCGACGACCTCCGCGACGATATCGCCGTCCTCAAGTCGGACTTCGCCACACTCATCAAGGACCTCACCGCCACCGGCGTCGAGACCGCCAAGGAGCACGCCTCCAACGCCTCGAACCGCGTCAGCGAACTCGCCGACAAGGGCAAGGAGCAGGCCAGCGTCGCTCACGACAGGCTCAGCGACACCGTCGCGAAGCGACCCATCACCTCCCTCGCCATCGCCGCCGGCGTCGGAGCCATCGCCTATCGACTCCTCCGCCGGTAAACGCGAGAGACAAACGCCATGATCGAAAGACTCACCGAGACATTCATCGGGGGCGTCGAACTCCTCGAAGCCGAGGGGCGGCTCGCCAAGCAGCACGCCATCGGCTTCGCGGCCGGCGCCACGATCCTCATACTGCTGCTCACGCTGAGCTTCCTCGCAGTCGGAGCCGCCGTCACCGGGGCGGTGATTTGGCTCTCCGAGAGCATCGGCCTCGGCCCCGCCCTCGTGAGTCTCGGGATCTTCACCGCCGCGATCTCTGTCGCGTCCACGTACGCCATCTACGAAAAACTCCGCAGCACGGGGCGTCAACAATGAGCACCACCGATCGTCACCTCCTCACCCAGCGGCAACGCGTCCGACTCGCCAAGCGACGCATGCGACGCGCCGCCAACGGCGGCACACGCATCGAAAACGGCGAACGCTCGCGTGGGCTCCTCGACACGGCCCTCGAGCACCCGCTCGCCGCCGCGGCCATCGCCTTCGGCGTTCTGAGCGTCATCGGTCCGGGCAAAACAATCCGTGTCGCCAGCCGTGCCGCGTCGCTACTCGCGACCACCAAGGGCCTCAGCACCCAGAATCGCTGATCCGGTTGAGAACAACGACCTCCTACCCACATCACCTGGGCACCTCCCCCACTCAACCGAGCCGCGTCCTTCCTCCAGAGGGCGCGGCTTTTTTCTGCGCGAGCCCGTTGACACGCCCCGGGATATATGTCACCATAAAGTGACATGTATACCACCAGCACGGACGCTGTCTGGAAAGCACTCGCCGATCCCACGAGGCGCGAGCTGCTCGACGCCCTCCGCGACGAGCCCCGCACCACGGGCGATCTCGTGAGCCGCTTCCCCGACCTCGGACGCACCACCGTCATGAAACACCTCGACACCCTCGAAGACGCCGGCCTCATCACCCACGAAAAACGCGGCCGCCACCGCTACAACCACCTCAACCCCGCCCCCCTCGTCCAGATCGTCGACCGCTGGGTCTCCGCCCACACCCAACAGCTCACCCGAACAGCCCTCGCGCTGAAGACGCACCTCGAAACCGAAGACAAAGGAACAGCAACATGACCACGACCCCCGCCGACGCCGCCCTCGACCGCTTCGAGGTCCGCATGGAATTCAAGATCAACGCCCCGCGCGAGAAAGTCTGGAACGCGTTCATCAACGAGATCGGGACGTGGTGGCCGAGCGACTTCGTCTTCACACCCGGCGCCGCGATGAAGCTCGAGCCCCGCGCGGGCGGGCGCGTCTACGAGGCCGGCGCCGACGGCGCGGAACTCCTCTGGGGCACCATCCTCGCCATCGTCCCGGGCCAGGCCCTCAACTGGATGGCCCCCTTCTCGCCCCCCTACGCCGGCCCGGGCACCTCCTACATCCACATGACCCTCGAAGACGCGGGCGACAACGCCACCACCTTCTCCCTCATCCAGAACTACATCGGCGCCCCCTCCGAAAACCACAAAGCCCAGCTCGAGCAGGGCTGGGGGCTCCTCTTCGACCAGGCGCTCAGGTCCTACGTCGAGTCGTGAGCGACAGCGCCGCCACCGAAGCCAGCACGACCGCCCCCGGAGACGGAACGAGAAGCAACCCGAAGTCGAACGACCCGGACGTCCCCACGCCGACGCCGCTGTCCGACGCGTCCGCACGGGCCACGAGCTCGTACGCGCCCGGACCGAGGACATACCGACCATCGAACGAGAGCGAGCCACCGCCGGGTGTGTCGATGAACGTGAACACATTCCCGTTCGGCCCGTTCAGCGTGACATAGGGCGACGTCCCCGGGAAGATCGCGTTGCGCTGCACCCAGCCGAACAGGTCGTACTCACGCGTCTCCGAGAGCGTGAACGCCACGTTGTACATCGCATTCGCGCCCGCACCGCTGAACATCCCCACCGCACCGGCCGAGGCGCCCCCGGCCGCGAAGAACCAGAACCCATTGGGCTCCACGTCGCTCATCATCGACGACGACGCGAACCCCGCGGAGACCGACACCATCGCCGTCTCGTCGAAGACGCCGGTGTCGAACGATTCCACGACATCGCTGTCGCCCCCGCCCATGTTGCCCGCGCTGGCGCTCACACGCCGCTCCACGCCATCAATCATGAAGCCCGCGTGCGCCACCGAGAAGCACAAGAACGACAAGGAGAACGAGGTGATGCGGTGAAAAGTGCGCATGGGTGACTCCTCCACATTTCTGTGCGACCCTGGCCGTGGTACAGCGGCATAACGGTGCGGGATGTGCAACCCGCTCAGCGCACCCTACCACATGTCTCCGCAAACGCAATATTCTTATTTCATATCTTGTATCCGGCGCCCATCACCCCCGCCCGAACTCTTTCTCCAGGTCCCGGATCGAGATCCGCAGCTGCGTCGGACGCCCGTGCGGGCAGTTGCTCGCCCGCTCGATCCGCTCGCGCATCTCGAGCAATTCGGTGATCTCCACCTCGCTCAGCTTGTCCCCCGCCTTTACCGCCGCCTTGCACGCCATCATGTCCAGCACCTCGTGGAGCAGCGCCTCCGCGCTCAGCTTCGATCCTTCGCTCTCCACGAGCTCCAGCATCTCGTCCACGAACCCCGCCGCCTCCACGCCCTTCTCGAACAGGAAGCTCGGGAACGCCTGCACCGCGATCGATCGAGGCCCCATCGCCGACGCTTCGATCCCCAGACGCCCCATCAGCTCACCCACGTCCTCGAGCAGCCCCACCCGCTCCGCGCTCGTCTCGATCACCGCCGGCATGAGCAGCCCCTGCTTCTCGAGCCCCTCGCCCCCGCCAACCCGCGCGCTGAGCTTCTCGTACATCACCCGCTCGTGCAGCGCGTGCNNCGTGCTGATCGATGATCACCAGCCCCCCCTCGTCCTGCGTCACCAGAAAGCTGTTGTGCACGCGGAGAACACGATCCGCCGGTCGCACCGCCGGCATCGCCTCCTGCCCCTGCGCATCGTGCACCGTCGAAGACCGCAAATGCTCCGTCGAGAGCTTCTCCTCGAGCAGCCGCTTCCGCTCCGCCTCCATCGAAGCCCGCTCCGCGTCGATCGCCTCCGCCTCCCGCTCCACCACCTCGCGCAGCCCCGAGAAATCGAACCGCGTGTCCTTCGCCTGCGGCTCGTACCGCTTGAAGTACTCCACGAACCGCTCGCGCACCGACTCGTTCGTCCGAGTCGTCACCCCGCCGTCCGCCGCGTTGAACCGCGCCCGCGAGAGCAACCCCCCGCGATCGTCGCGATCAGCCGGCGTCAGGTCGTGCTGAGCAAGAGCGTCCCGCACCGCGCGCAGAACCACCGTGTGCACCAGACCCTGGTCCCGGAACCGAACCTCCGTCTTGCTCGGGTGAACGTTCACGTCCACCGCGCTCGGGTCCATCTCGATCATCACCACGCCCACCGGGTGCTTCCCCGGCTCGATCAGCCCCCGGTACCCCTCCCGCAGCGCGTGCATCACCGTCTTGTCGCGCACCGGACGACCGTTCACGAAGACGTGCTGCCCCTTGTTCGTCGGACGCGCCAGACTCGGCAGCCCGATCAGCCCCCACAGCGCGATCCCCCGCCGATCCTCCATCCGGTCCGCGTGGCACTGCACGAACTGGCTCTCCAGCTCCTTGCCCAGCAGCGCCATCGCCCGATCCCTCGGCCCCTGCCCGGGCGGCACATCGATCAGCGTCCGCACCGCCCCCGCCTTGTCCGTCGCGCGCAACACGAAGCCGATCGCCGGGTGCGACAGCGCTAAAGACCGCACCACCTCCAGGCAGTGCCCCTGCTCCGTCTGATCAGTCTTCAGAAACTTCCGACGCGCCGGCGTGTTGTAGAACAGATTGCGCACGCTCACGCTCGTCCCCACGTCCCCAGGCGCCGGCTTCACGGGCCCCGCCTCCCCACCGTTCACCGAAAACTCACACGCGCTCACCGCCTCCCCGCGCCGCGACCGGATCGTGAGCCGGCTCACTGACGCGATCGACGCCAGCGCCTCGCCCCGGAACCCCATCGTCCCGACCCGCACCAGGTCCTCCGCCGTCGTGATCTTGCTCGTCGCGTGCTGCGTCACCGCGAGCGACAGCTCATCCTCGCGGATCCCCCGCCCGTCGTCCGACACCCGCACCAACTCCACACCGCCCCGCTCCAGTTCCACGGATATCCGCGTCGCGCCAGAATCCAGCGCGTTGTCCAGCAGCTCCTTCACCACGCTCGCCGGACGCTCCACCACCTCCCCCGCCGCGATCTGGTCCACCACCACCCGCGGCAATACACGAATCGGCCTCTCTTGCTCCGTCATCCCGTTATTGTAGCTGGCCCCGAAATCCATTCAGACCCGATCGGAGCACCGAATGCCCACCCTCGAATTCCTCGGCCACGCCGGCTTCCTCATCACCGAAGGCGACACCAAGCTCGCCATCGACCCCTGGTGCTCCGGCAACCCCGCCGCGAAGAAAACCGCCGACGAGATCGACTGCAACCACATCGTCGTCACGCACGGCCACGCCGACCACTTCGCCGACGTCCCCGCCATCGCCAAGCGCACCGGCGCGATGGTCCACGCCCCCTACGAGATCTACGAGTACCTGACCGAGCAGGGCCACGAAAAAGCCCAGCCCATCAACCCGGGCGGCTGCATCGACACCGATTTCGGCTACGTCGCCATGACCCCCGCCGTCCACTCCTCGTCATTCGAGGGCCGCTACATGGGCGCCGCCTGCGGCACGGTCATCAAGATCGGCGGCAAGGTCATCTACCACACCGGCGACACCGCCCTCTTCTCCGACATGAAGCTCATCGGCAAACGCTACAAGCCGGACGTCCTGCTCATCTCCGCCGGCGACCGCTTCACCATGGGCCCCGAAGAAGCAAGCAAGGCCGCCGAATGGATCGGCGCCAAACACGCTGTCCCCATGCACTACGGCACCTTCGACCTCCTCGAACAGTCCATGGACAACTTCAAGCCGGACGGTGTGAAGGTGAAACTCATGGAGCCCGGAGACGTATGGGAACACTGAGGGAGTCTCCCAGTTATGCGCCAGCAGATTGTCTATCTCGCACTGCTGATCGCGGCGGGCATCGGACTGTACGCATCGTTGTATGACTTCCGAACTTCGGCAGAGATCACTCGCCTCCGTTACGAGTCGTTTGGCTTTCCCGTCATGTATGTCGAGGCGGATCTCAACGGCGATGAAATGACGATCTGGGTGGAACGCCTCTTCGCCAAAGATCTCGGATACGCCTGGGGTCAGACTGTGAATTGGCCTGAGATGGGAAATTCTGTTGAAGAAATCGAAGCGTTCTACAAGGAAAACGTATTCGGCAGCCGTGACCGTGTTTCTGCCCAGCTGACATCCGACCAGCGGTCAAAGATCAACGCGCTGCTGGACTACCACGACATCTGGAATTTCACCGACAAGCCATCAAACATTTGCGACGGCAAGGTAGAGACATTCTTCATCGAATCCAACGAAGACACTCGAACGATCCACATCAACAACGTGCCAACGGTGCTCGTCGATGATTTCGAGTCTCTACTCGTCGAAATAGCAAACGAATGGTTCAACGAAGGCATCCAGATCAACACCCTCAACTAGTGCCTAGTGCCGAGTGCCAAGTGCCTCTCCCCCTAATTCCGATACAACCCATGACAATCCGAACACGCCCCACCGAGCGCATCGAGCGCCCCCTCCACCGCCGACACATCGAACGGTTCACGCACCATCGCCGCCTCCAGCGCCCGCGACGCTTCGAGTGAATACGCCATCTTCTTCTGGTACAGGTCGTCCTTCGCGAGCGACTCCTCCGACTCGATCATCGCCCGGAACGCCTCCGCGATGATCGCCGCCTCGTTCGCCGGAACGACGTCCGGGTGCGCCGAGCCGTCCCATTTTGCCTCGCGCAGCTCTTCCAGGTTGAGCCATGCCCGGTCCAGCACCGCCATCCCCCCCGCGATCGAGTTCACCTGCGCTCGCTCAACCAGCTCGCCACCCACCTCGCGCGCCTCATCACGCGACATCGGCCCCATCGCCCGCGCCGTCGCCCAGAGCCCGGCGTACTTCGACGACGTCCCCGCCAGTTCCATGAGCCGGACTGCCTCGTCGTTGCTCATCTCCCCGCACCCCACGAGCCCGACCACCGCCGCCGTCGGACCGCGGTGCTTGCCGTGGTGGCAGTGCACGTAGATCGGCCGCTCCGCCTCCGCCATCGCCCGCGTCAGCTGCGCCCGCTGGAGCTCCCCGATCGTGTCGTACCCGATCGGCACATGGATGTACCGGATCCCGCGCGCCCCCGCCTCCTCCAGGTTCGGCATGATCCCGTCCACCGAGATGATCGTCTTCACCCCGAGCGACTCCAGATCCGCGAACGACCGCGCCGTCTTCGGCTCGCCCCCCATGATCACGCCGTCCGACGCGACGTGCAGGTTCTCCAGCGAATGGATCGACGCGAGCCGCTCGGGCGACGGCGTCTCATTCACCCGTTCCCCTATCCCGCTGCACGCGGCCAACACGACACACACGCCAACGACTCCCAACACAGAAAACTTCACCACGGGATCACCTCGCACAGCCCGCGGCACCCGCGATCGTCCCCCTTTGTCCATTTCCCTTCGAGCATCCCCTTCACCGCCTTGTTCACGATCGTCATCACCCGTTTCAGATTGATCTCATCGAACGTCAGGGCCCCCTTCTCCCCGCTCTCAAGAATCCAATACTCCGCGACCCCCTCCGGAGTTTCCTCCATCCCGAAGAAATGACGCAGCGCCAGGAGGTACAGCCCGAACTGCAGGTCGTTCGCCTCCGGCTCCGCGAGCTTCTTCGACCGCCGCCCCGTCTTGTAATCGATGATCCGGTACCCCTGACCCCCGGAACCCGCCTCGTACTGATCGATCCGGTCGATCTTCGACGTGAACGTGTGCACCGCCCCGAGCACCTCGATCGGCACGCCCTTGATCTCGCACTCGATCTCCATGATGTTCGCGCCCGGATCGTGCATCTCGTTCAACGCCGTGCGCAATTGTTCGGAGATCTTCTCCCACTCCAGCTCGTCCGGCACCCCCGCCCCGCGCACCCCGCCCCCCCGCTCGCGCAGGACCGACATGTCGTACAGCCCCCGCCCGATCTCGAGCAGCCGCTCCTCACCGGGCGTGCCGAAGAGCCCCTCCCCCGTGTCCGAGTCCCGCACCTCGCGGAAAAACTTCTCCAGCGCCTCGTGCGCGATCGTCCCCACCCGCGCCCCGCTCGTCGAAATATCCGGCAGCTTGAGCACGTGCTTCGCGTAGAAGCACCGCGGGCACCGGTTGTAGTCCTCCAGCTTCGTGTAGCTCAGTTCGAGCGGCGCTTTGAGCGGCCCGAACACCGGCACGTCGTCACCCGCCGCCACGGGCGCCCGAGACAGCTCCGCCAGCTCCCCCACGATCTCACCCGCCCGCGCCGCGAGCGATGCCTCATCCGTCCCTTCCTCCTCCGCCCGGAAAGACAACCCCATCAGCTCGTCCCGCAGCGACCGCATCCGGCGCGCCCGTCGCGAGCTCGCGTCCTTCCCCCCGCCCGTGATCGCGTGGTCCACATCGTCCCCCGCGTCCGCCCGGTCGATCAGCTCCGTCGTCGTGAGCATCACCCGGTTGATCCCGTCGAGGCCTTCCGTCAGATCGATGAAGAAGTCGGGCCCGCTCTTGCTCTTCTTCTCCTCCGCGAAGACCGTCAGCGCCTCCTCCGCCCGTGTCATCGCCACGTAGCACAGCCGCCGCTGCTCCGCCCCCCGGTCCGGCTCATCCGCCCCCGTGTACGCGCTCGGAAGCGGCACGAGCGGCTCGTCGCCCGACTTGCTGTTCGGCATCCCGCCCTGCCCGGGTCGGACGTTCACGAGGAACACGTGCTTGAACTCCAACCCCTTCGACGCGTGCGCCGTGAGCAGCCGCACCGCGTCCACATCCCCGCTCTCGTCCTCGTTCCCGTCGACCCGGTCCTCCGGATCCCCCCCGTAATCCCGGTCCCGGTCCTCGAGCAGGTCGTAGTGCTCCAGGAACGACGAAAGCGACGCGTCCCCCGCCGGCAACCCCTTCTCGCGCTCCGCCACGAACGACAGCGCCCGCGCCACCCGGCGCACCCGCTTCGCGCGCTCACGACCGGAGAGCGCCTCGCCCTCCGCGATGTGGCACCGGTGCACGATCCGCACCGCGCACTGCGTCGCGGGCAGCTCGAGCGAGACCTCCCGCAGCTCGCGCACGATCCCGACGAACCGCCCCACACGCTCGTCGTCCCCCTTCACCCGCCCGAGCCACTCGACGAACGCCTCGCCCGTCTCGTTCCGCTCGCGCCGCCACGCCTTGCCCCACTCGACCACCTCCTCCGCGCTCACCCCGAACAGCGGCCGCCGGATCACCCGGTACACGTCGCTCGCCCCCGTCCCCTCCGCCACGATCCGCATCCACGAGAACAGATCCTGCACCGCCGGGTCGTCCATCGCGGACGGCGCCCGACCGAGCAGCACCGGGATCTCCGCCACCTCCAATTCGTGCTCGACACGAGACAAGGACCCGTGCGTCGGCCCGATCACCGCGAAATCCTTGTACCCGAGCGCTCCGTCCGCCGACATCGCCTCCCCGATCATCGAGGCGATCACCACCCCGAACTCCTCCTTCCGATGCTTCGGGCACGTCACGAACCGGATCGCCACCCCCTCACCCTCCCGCGCGGGGTTCGACTCCAGCACCTTGTCCGGCTCGAACCGCGTCTCGCCGTTCAACCCGATGAACTTCGCGCTCGCCTCCACGATCGTCCTCGTCGACCGGTAGTTGATCGTGAGCGGGATCACCTCGTGCCCCGTCCAGATCTCCGCGAACCGCCCGAACGCCCGCTCGTCCGACCCTCGGAACGCGTAGATCGCCTGGTCGTCATCCCCCACCACGCACAGGTCCCGCGCCTCGCCGGGCGGGTACAGCTCCTTGAGCAGCTCGATCTGCCCGAGGTTCACGTCCTGGAACTCGTCCACCACCACGTGCCGCGTCTCGGCGCGCACGATCTGAGAAATCAGCTCGCTCGCCCGCAGAATCCGAACCGGCGCCATCACCAGATCGAACATCGCCACGAGCCCCCGCTTCGCGCTCGCCTGCTCGTACAGCTCGTACACGCGCGCACAATCACGAAACCGCAGAACTTCCACCTCCCGCGCCACCCGCTCGTTCGCGCCGAGCCCGCTCAGGTCCTCCCCCGCCATCACCTCCGCGTACGCCAGCGCGTCCCGCGCCTCACGCCCCGCGTGCACCGACCCCTCGATGAACTTGCTCACCGCGTCCACCGCCCGGTCCACCCCCATCGAACGCATCTCCCGAAACGCGCCCGAATCGACAATCAACTCCCCCAACAACCGCTTGAGCTGCGCCGAATCCATCAGCCGAGGCGCCCCCCGGAACCCGATCTCGTCCCCGAACCGCGCGATGAACCGCCGACCCCAGCTGTGGAACGTCGAGAGCCGAACCCGCGACCCCTCGCGAGGCCCGAGCAACTCGACGAGCCGCTCCTGCATCTCCCGCGCCGCCTTCGTCCCGAACGTCAGCCCCACGATCGACGACGGCTCCACCCCGTCGCGCACCAGACGCGCGATCCGCGTCACGATCACCCGCGTCTTCCCCGTCCCGGGACCCGCCAGCACCGCGAGCGGCGAGCCAGAATGGTGCACCGCCTTCGCCTGCCCCTCGTTGAGCTTCGCCAGCGCCTCATCAAGACGCCCCGTCATCTCGTCCACGCTCATTCCCGCATCGTACACTGCCTCTTATGACCGCAGAACCAAAGATCGGCGTCCTCTTCGTCTGCATGGGCAACATCTGCCGCTCGCCCCTCGCCGAGGGCCTCTTCATCCACCACGCCCGCGAGCGTGGAGTCCTCGACAAGTACGACGTCGACTCCGCCGGCACCGGCTCCTGGCACGCCGGCAACCCCGCCGACCCCCGCTCCATCGAAGTCGGCCAGCGCCACGGCATCCACCTCCCCTCCACCGCCCGCCAGCTCGTCCCGGACACCGACTGGACGCGCTTCCGCTACCTCCTCGCGATGGACCGCGACAACAAAGACAACATGCTCTTCAACGGCGCGCCGAAAGAGCAGGTCTTCCTCTACCGAAGCTTCGATCCCGAACTCGCAGGCGAACCCAACCACCGCCTCGAAGTCCCCGACCCCTACTATGGCGAAGGCGACGGTTTTCAACGCGTGTACGACATGCTCCTCAGCGCCACCCACGGATTTCTCGATCACTTGCAAAGTGCGCCGTAGCAACCGCGACCGTCAGGGAGCGGACGCGTACGAACACTCAGGAATTGTTCGCCGCCCACGCCACCCAGATCACCAGACTCAGCGTCACGACGATCCCGTTAAGCACCAGCGGCAGCCGCCGCTCCGCATCCAGCATCGGCCCGAACACCGCAATCCCGAGACCGACCACGCCCAGCGCGAGCGTCGCGTACATGCTGATGAACCACCCGACCGTGAGCGCGATCACGCCGACGGTCACCGCCACGGTGCGCGCGCTCGATGTGGTATGGATCTGAGGCGGGATCGCCATGCGAGCAGCCTACCAGACCGCGTACTGAGATCAACGAAAAAGCCCTCCCCAAAGGGAGGGCTCATCGCATTCCACTGATGCCTGATGGCTAGTGCCTAGTGCCTTCTTCTCACAGATTCCCCCGCTTCTCCTGCTCCAACTCCAGCGCCTCAAACAGAGCCTTGAAGTTCCCCTTCCCGAACGACTGGCTCCCGCGACGAGAGATGATCTCGAAGAAGAGCGTCGGCCGATCCTGGAGCGGCTTCGTGAACAGCTGGAGGAGGTACCCCTCGTCGTCCGCGTCCACGAGGATGCCCAGGTCCTTCACCCGCTGGTGGTCTTCCTTCACCGGCTCGTGCCCGTTCTCGGTCAGCACCTTGTTCACCCGGTCCCACACGATCTCGTAGTACGTGTCCGGCAGCTGCAGGAAGTCCACCCCGCGACGCCGCAGCTCCGCGACGGACTTCAGCTCGTCGTCCGTCCGCAGCGCCAGGTGCTGCACGCCCGGCGTCATGTTGTGCCACTCGAGGTACTCGAGGATCTGGCTCTTCTTCTTGCCCTCGGCGGGCTCGTTGATCGGCATCTTGATCAGGT
>CAJNJA010032908.1:0-29993 GCA_905231915.1 Symbiodinium necroappetens
GCTGTTGCTGTTGCTGTTGCCGTTGCGGCTGCTGCTGCTGCTGCTGCTGCTGTTGTTGGTGTTGTTGCCCTTGTCGTTGTCGTCGTCGTCGTTGTTGTTGTTAGCTGTTGTTGTTGCTGTTGTGGTGGCGGTGGCGGTGGCGGTGGCGGTGGCGGTGGCGGTGGCGCTGGCGGTGGCGCTGGCGCTGGCGCTGGCGCTGGCGCTGGCGCTGGGCTGCCGGTGCCGGTGCTGGTGCTGGTGCTGGTGGCGGTGGTGCCGGTGGTGGTGGTGGTGGAGATGGCGGCGGCGGCGGCGGTGGTGGTGGTTGCTGTTATTGCCGGTGTTCTGTTCTGCCTGTTGTTGTTGCTGCTTCGGACCTGACATCCGTCATCTCGACTTTAGGAGCTTAGCTGTTGAAGGGGATTCTAGAGGTCTGAGTGCTTTGTTTGGGGTTCGCGCGTTTAGCTTCAGAATCCTCGAGACGGCTCTTGCATGTTGAATGTCAGCTTCCAAAAAGTGAGAAGGATCTCAAGCTTTCATTTAAAATTGCTTGTGAATTGTGTAGAGAAGTCAGCGTCATCGCATAACCAATGATGAAGAAAGCAACTGTGGAAATTCAGAGCCCCAGTTTCAGAAAGGATCCAAAAAGGGAGACCCTGCCAACCACACGATTTGAAGCCGCATAACCGGCAACATAGCTTCTTGGGGGGATAGGTAGAATAGAGTTTCGGGCTTACCTTCCAGCACAAATGCATAGAGACTATGAAGAGGACACCTACCCTGAGGGCTCAAACCTCCTACCCTAAACCCTAAATAAAACCCTAAACCCCTAAGACCCCTAAAACCCCTAAACCCTAAAATCCGAAGACCCCTAAAACCCCTAAACCCTAAACTCCTAAGACCCCAATACCACCGAAGCCTAACCCTTGAGGTGTCTTCTTGGTTTTTTCGGCCCGGGTCCCTGGGTTCGCGAGGGAGTTCGCGGCGTCGATGGGGAAGAAGACTGCCGGCTTCCCCGACTGAAACCAGGAGGGGCTGAAATGCTGGAGCTGTCCTCGGGATTGTAGGGATTAGGGTTTAGGGTTTAGGGCTCTGCTAGAGGGGGCGGGATTGTAGAGATTAGGGTTTAGGGTGTAGGAGGCTGCTACAGAGGGGGCGGGATTGTAGAGATTAGGGTTTAGGGTTTAGGGATCTGCTAGAGGGGGCTGCTTTTTTGGATGAGGGCTGATATAAGAGTTGCTGCAAGGCTGTAGAGAGCTTTATGAGCTCTTATGGGGGTCTGTGGGGCAGAGTGTCTCTTTCAGGGGTCCCGATTACAAGAAGCTTCCTTATCAGGATCTACAGGAACTGTCCCCGTTCTGACTCGATTTGACAGGCCAGCATTGGGGTTGATCAGGGCCTGCGTTACATCACCTGGGATATAAACTTCCCGGGTTTTCCACTTTAGGATTTACTTGCTTTTGCCTGCTCGCCCATCAGAATCGGAGTCAGAAGTCTTCTTGCTCCTACAGCAATCCTACTCCCCCGATGAGAAACCCAAAATCCCCTAGACCCTCAAGCCCTGAAGCCTGAACGGCTAAACTCTCTAAACCCCAACAAAGCCGAGATCCAGATAACATAAACCCCCAAGGAACGCCACATCCCCCAAGAACGGATCAATCCCGAAACCCTCCCTAAACCCTAAACCCAAAACCCAAAACCCTAAACCCCAAAACCCTAAACCCCAAAACCCTAAACCCCTAAACCCTAAACCGAAACCCTAAATCCCTAAACCCTAAACCCTGAACCTCAGAGTCCCTCCAGCGCGAAGCAGAACCGCAAGCCCAGGCTCCCACTCCGTAGCGACTCATCCGGGGTTTCGCGTTGATCTCTTGAATGGTTGCATTGCCTGGGTTCTTGTCAGGGGATTTAGTTTAAGTTACCATAATAAGGAAACCCTATAATTTTCTATAGATCCCTATTATGGTAACTTAAATAACATCCCTTAACATGAAGCCCAGTTGCTGATTTCGCAGGGCTGGTAGTTCTGGAGCTTTCCCAGCCTTGAGTTTGAAAGAAACTACACGTGGGGAGTTTAGGGTATATAGGGCTTCTATAAGGCTGCTATAAGGTATATAGACCTTCTATATCCCTAAACCCTAAACCCTAAGCCCTAAACCCTAAGCCCTAAACCCTAAACCCTAAGCCCTAAACCCTATGACGGTAGCTACCCACCTGAAAATGTCCCAGCCTTGAGTTGGCCACACATGATAGGATCCCTTCAGCCTTACACTCTCTCGAATTGTAGGAGCCCTGATTTTCAGAATCCCTGGCCCTATAACCCCAAATATAATAGTGGGGTTTAGGGTTTAGGGTTTATTAGGGTTTCGGGTTTAGATATATTAGGGTTCATATGAAGAACCCTAATGAGGAGACCCAGGGTTCGAAAATTCAGGTGCCCTTTTTTTAGTATGGAAGCCCCTTGCACTGGCCCGAGAACCTTGGGGGTTGGGGGGTTTCTGTACTGCCAACCCATTCAGGAATCCTGGGGGAATGGTTTCTAGATTAGGGTCCCTTTTAGGGTCCTTTATTTTTTCAGGATGCCGTACTATATTGGGGACTTAATAAGGGACCCTAGTTTAAGTTTAGAGAACTACCCCTGGGAACAGAAACGGCATCACGAATTGCTCGGGCCCTGTGTCTTCTCGTTCAAAAGCTGTTGGTAGTTTGGGCGTATTTCCGCACTGAGCAAGTCATGGGTAGTTATCTAAGGTAGAGTCCCGGTTGACTCTTCGGCAAGGCCTGCACCCACACTTGGCACCCCCCCTCCCCTTTTTGTGGACCCACGGATCGGCTCCAAGGTCAGTGTGAAGCTTCCTTTCGGTTGGGTTTAGGGTTTAGGGCTTAGGGCGTAGAGTTTAGGGTTTAGGGCTTAGGGCTTAGAGTTTAGGGTTTATAGGGCTTAGAGTTTGGGGTTTAGGGCTTCTGTTCGTAGGCAGCTGCGCCGCCCCTCCACCTTGCTCCGCCCCATGACGCTTAGAGAAACAGCTGAGCCCTTGGTCGGCCCTCTTTATTCCTCCTTTCCGGGCCGAGGCGGACGACGCGAAGTGCTTACAGCTAGTTTGCGAATGCTGTGGGGTTATGTGCACCGACCATTCCGGCTAAGTCCACAGGAGAAGCGCATCTAGTGCTTTGCTGCACCGGCCCTGCCAGAGAGAACATTCGGTAATGCGGCGTCGTTGCGAGACCACGGCCTAAAACCGATGATAGAACCGTTAGGGCCTTTAACGTGTTGGGCCTCGGGTTTAGAGAGTTTAGGGGTGTCTAGGGCGGTTTTAGGGTTGATGGTTGAAGGTTTAGAAGGTTAGGGCTTAGGGCTTGCATCCCAAGCAACATCTTCTTGGACAGGACAAAGTCTCCCACGGCCACCTTCGCCAACTTCATGCAAGTCGGAGCCACCGGGAACACTGGGTTGTGATGTCCAGAATATTGAAACCGGTCCGAGTTGATCCGGTGGTTCTTCCACACTTTCTTGTATTTCACACTCTGGTCGTCCTTCTCCTGCTCCCACTGGTACATGAGGGCTTGCCTCACTGGCTCGACACAGCCCCATGTCACAACTTCCATTGGTCCTATACAGCAGCAAAGTAATTAACACCCCACAAAAGGAAGTCTAGGGAGTCTTTGACCAGCACTTCAGAAGTCCCAGTTGCGCCCTGAGCTTGGCAGAGTTGGCAGGGGCGGAGATGTTCGCCCATTCTGGCAGCACCAACTGGTCCGCTGACGTCGCGTCCCCCTGCAGGAATACGAGCTGCCTCTGGTTTCCGGGGACAGCAGTAGGCCCGGTCTCGATGACACGGCGCCGCACCAAATCAAGCAGCTGCTCTATCCTAACCGCATGGCCCTCATTCAACCAAAGGAGGCTGAACGCGATGCAGGCACAGATGGTGCCCGCCATGGCATCGGTGAAGGGATTATCCCGGTTCCGAGCGAACTCCACCGGAGGAGGCTCGGAGACTCCATCAACATAACCTGCCGGGGCATGCTGCGGCTTTTGGGGCTTTGGCGTTTGGGCCTTTGGGTTTGGGGTTTAGGGTTTACGGTTTAGGGGTTAGGGTTTAGGGTTTAGGGCTGCATCACACCGGAATCATGGGCCTGGAAGAATCCGCCAAGGTAAAGGGCCGCCTGCCCAGGCAAAGGCCAAGGTGATGGCAGCCCAGGCCAGGAAACTCGTCCGAACCGTTGCCCGAGGAATCTTCACCATGGGCCGGTGGCGTAGGGATGCAACGGATGATTGCTGCTACATGCTGCTGCGTCTGAAGCAAGCTTGCCATCGAAATGCCCGCCTCCCCCATACGTCCCAATGCACCACACGAGACAGGGCTTCGGGGGGTTGCAGGTTTAGAGGCGAAATCAGCCTGCCAGGGTGTTGTATAGCTTCTGGTAAGGTGCCCTCTTCGTACCTTTCTCAAAGAAGCTCATCAGAGTATAGTCCTTCATGAGTAGGCGGCTATGTCACGTTAGACTTCCTACGAGTTTCATTCTGAGTGAGACGAGACCTTGACGTGATTTATGTATGGGATCGAGTGGGAATTTGGGATGGGGTCTACGCAGCTCTAAGGCTGCTTCAACAGAAGGCAAGGACAAGTCGGACTGCTGAAGACCACCTCTGTGCAGCGCAGTATGCTCCCGGATTTCCGCTGTCAAGGCCGCTGGGTTTCCGTCTCCCGCAGATGTCGTGGCTTTGTTGTATCTGAGCCCACATTCGGCTTTTCTGGGGGTGGGTTATTTCACAGTTTTTGTCACGGGTCCTAGCCCAAAGTTGACTTGGAAGAGCGAGGGCTCTGCTGAACTGAAGTATGGATAGTATGGCATGCATATACTTTTCAAAGCAAACCCCTACCTTGACCCACGATTCATCTGCATAGGAGGGGCCACAGTTTCGCTTCGACTCGTGCCCGCTACGTCACGAGCCCTACCAAGCTGCCAATGCGCCAAAGCCTCCCGAAGCCCCTAACTTAAATCCCAAACCCTACCCTAAACCCTACATCCCAAGCCCTACTTATAACTAGCCATGAACCTCCAAGGGATCCCCCGCTCCACTAGGCTCCCAGAGCTTGAAACTCCAAAAGGGTCTCTGGAGCCCGCGGAGCCCGAGGAAGCCGCCTGGAATGGGAATCCCCACCGGCCAGAGGCAGCGACGGAGGGCAAGGATAAATCTCATGGTGAATCGTGGGTTCGAGGCACATGTGACGTGTCTTGCTAAACCCTAAACCCTAAACCCCTAAGCCCTAAACCGCCTAAACCCTTTTGGAATGCTTTTGGGCTCTTTGAACTGGCTTCAGCCCTTCCGATTCGAGCTTCATTGGCTGCAGCAGCTCGGAGATCTGTCACTCGACAGCCCTGTGGAACACAAAAGCGCAGACTTGCCCATGTACTTGCCCAAAGCCCGTCTGGAAGGTGTAACGAACTGAGGCTCCGTCAAACACCATTCAACCCTTATAATACTATTATAGATCCCTTTAAATCAGCCCTAAATCCCCTAAATCCCCAAGCTTCAACCATGCGCGATCGAGGCTTTGCGACTTTGTCTCATCTTCAGTCCAAGGTCTGCTTTCTCCCTATAAGCCGTGGCGATGCTTACCGCGCGAAGAGGCTTTGCTCCGAAGGAACCAGGACTGGCAGTCGGAAATTGAGATCGAGATCGAGAGGGACGGCAAGGGCCTCGCCTTCCAGCGGTGAGAGCCTGCACCCGCCGCCAGCCCCGAATTAAAGGAAGGCGAGGCCCAAGGCCGGGGACATGAAAGTAGTCTCAAGTAGACGACTTATAGTAAAAAATATATAATATACAATATACTGCCAGTCCAAGGAGCTTGGTGAAACGACTCATTTCTGGAAGGCAGGCCGACTGCCCACATGGCCTCAGGGCACGCGCGCGCATGCGCTAAGATCCACGATACGCAGAGAGCCCTCCAGCGTACTTTTCTCGATCCTGCAAAGTGCCACTGCCTCGCCAATACGCAGCGACATGAAGCCGGTCGGCTCTCTTCTGACTTTGGGGGGAATCGAAACAGAGCTCGATGCATCTCTCCGGCTTTCGCATCTCGCCCCGGATCATCACGAATTAGCTCGATCTGGCCAGAACTACCCCAAGGACAACTTGTCCCCTCACTGCAGCCTGCCAGGATTTGACTACCAAGATCTCCCAAGTATCGCAACATAAAGAACTTCCATCCTCCATGATTAACAGTGTGCTCAGTAACCGAATCCTGGCATGATCTCCTAAACATCGTGTATACTGCTCCAACAGACAGAGTAATCGACGCATCGGTGAAAAGTGGCAGCTCACCTCGTAGACGGCAGTAGGCTCGGGAAGCGTGGAAGCTTTCAGCTGTTGAGCGGCAAGCTCGTCTGTGCCCCACGTGAAGGCGATGCGCCATATAGCCATGAGCAAGGAACACTAGGCTAGTAAGGCCCGTTCAGTTGCCAGCGGGTCGCCAGCTTCCACATGCTGATGGTAAGCTGCATGGATCTGCATGTAGTTGAGGCGTGGGTGGTTTCGCCAGCGCGGCCAATTAGTCAACAGTGAGTCGACATGCTTCGTCAGCGTCTAGCAGCCTTTGCCGTGCCTTTGCAGTCTGCCCCCTCGCCATAATGCGACCTGCGCATCCCCGCGCGACACGCATCCCCGTGCGACGCGCATATACCGCATCTTCAGTGAAGACGCGACGAAGGATTTGTTCTGCATTGCCTGCCATCGGAAGGAACAAGGTCGCTTCTGGGGGGGGAGATCCATCGATGCTTGAGTCTACAAAGAGCTGGCAAGCTGCAGACCATGTCGGAGAAAGTGCTTCCATCTACAGGATCCGTGAGCAGAGCGCGACCCTCGATCGGTGTGCACACTGCTGCAACAAGACCGAAAGGCTCCCACGGTCTGACCTTGAGAACACGGCTAAGTGCGTCGCGCGACGCGGCAGCGTCTTGCAATGCAGCCTCTGCAAACTCGATCGGCTAGGCGCGGTGATAAACTTAGATCGTGCCAGAGCAAGGTCCACTTCCCTTCGGCAAGCTATCGACGGACGCTGTCAGTCACTAGCCATGCTCCCGGCCTGCAGCGTTCCACACCAAACTGAAGGCTGTCGTGGGGGCATGCCGGCCGCGCTGCTGATACTATCAATGGCGAGTTGCCCTATGTCACAACCTGACTGAGCTTCTTGGTTGTATGCGTTTCATGCGTTTCCCGCGGTACATGCCGTCTTAAGTACCTGTTTTTAAATTTTGTACAGCATACTTAGATTGTTGAAATAGTATCAGCAGCGCATCGGCGCCGTCACAGCTCTGCGCCGCGCCGTGAGTCCTGCAGCGCAGGAGCTGCATGGATTGTCCCGATGTCTGAGGCCAAACTTGCAATGAGCGACCGTGCATGGAGCCTATAGAAGCCCCCCCAAATGACAGTCCTGTGCTCCTGCAGCCTTGAGAGCTCCCCCGTGCGCACTGAGTCCGTGTAAGTGAGTCTTCGCAACGCCTCCACTCAGCTCTGCAAGAAGCAGCTCCGTGCAAAGGTAGAATTCCCACATCGCAGACAGACAAAGCACCAAAGCCTCCCTGCCTCCACGCGACTTCGGGCAAATCAGGGCAGCCGCAAGCGTTGCTGATGCTATTTCATCAGTATAGTATCTCTGCCCCCTCTTACGGTACTCACTTGGCCGTTGGTGCCTAATATGGAATCGGAGATCTTTGGAGAAAGGTTTCGTGTTGAATAGCACCAGCAACGCAAACTCTCGGTGAAACCGGCTCGCTGCCACGCCGCTCACGTCTGCAGGCCTGGGAGCTCGCTTGGTTCACATGTGTCGGGAATGCCGGGCACGTCCTCTGCATGCTCTGGGGGGTTGGTCCATGCAAAGGCTTAGGCTTAGAGTTTGAAGGGAAGCCCCATAACAGCTTGCAGCGGAGCCTTCCTCCTGAATCGGAACTCGGCAGATCAAACCGTGAAATCCGCTCAGACCACGACAGGCATTGGCTGCTCCGAAGCATGAGCTTTCTTGGGTGGCCTGCCGGCGTGAAAGCGGCTTCCCATGTCCCAAAGTCGAGATGGTTCAAGCCCATACAGATGCTGTCGTGAGATGCGGCTGCGGCTAGAAGCTTGTCAGGATTCTACCAATGGAAACAAGGTGCAATCCAAAGATTACCCTGTGCCCGATGCCGTAAACAAGCAAAAGGAGTTCAGACCTTGCAGACGAATCTATGCAACCCTGCACAGCGACGGGAAGAAAAAGGTGCGGGGAACCCCAGAGACCCTGGCCTCAGGATGCCTTCGAGCGCTGAGGCACCGATGCCGCTGATACGATTCATTCCCTTGAAGTAGATGCTGTAGTATATATGCCGTCTATCTATGAAGAGTTCGTATCAGCGGCAGTCTGGCTGCATCGGCGCCAGGCTGCCAAAGCCTCAGCGCCGCCCGGCAGTATAAACAAGTCCCTATCCTCATTGCACTGCGCGGGGGGGTTCAGCTTGAGGAGGTTGAATCGAAGCATGACAAGCTTCAGGACTTCAGGATGGCTAGCCTTTGCGGTCGTCTGTTTGCGAGCTAGGTTGGAAGGAACCAGGGTGCCAGAGACCAGCGCCTCAAAAGGAGTTGAAGGCTTTGAGTTGGACCTGATAGGCGAGCACACTCCTTTCGCCAGCAAGCTCCAACAGCTGAGCAACTCTGTGGCGACGTCATTCCTTCTCCGGCCAAACGATAACATGGCCACTCCGCAAAGGCTGTTCGTCTGTACATCGACATCTGCCACACTCCATGAACGGGCTTGGAGTGTGGATACTGCTATAAACTCGGCGTGGAGTGAAGGGGTTTGGCAGGTTTGGGCAGTTGGGTTTAGGGAACTCTTGCATCGCCTGGCACTCAATCTGTAGCCTCTGCAAGGGCGAGTGATGGCACATGCCACGGCTTCAGGTGGCTCGCATCACGCAAGAGTCACAAACAGAAACGCCACAGGAATTACAGTCGTGTTCGGCAACAGTCAATATACCATGCTGGCTGAAAATAACTTTAAGTCTAACTAGCATTATGCGACATAATGCGGAGGGTGGACTCTAGAACGTTGCAGCCTTGCCGATGCCTTGCAATCTTCTAAGTCCTGAGCCTTCAGTTCAACCTCCCCACACACTCCAGTACCAAGCCCGGGACGACGTGACAGGTGTGCAGGCGTGGAAGGCCGTGCCTGCCCAACAACCACACGCCCCACAGGCTGGCAACGCAGATACAGACGTGACTGCCAGCAACTCTGAAGCTGCAGCTGCGCCTCGGCCACCGCAGCACATCCATTCGTCGAAAGCGACCAAGGTTTGGTGAAACAGCCAGATCGACTTGGCAAACGAATTCGCGCTTTGACAGTAATTAAGCCAAAGCACCCTCCCACACTACGAGGTAGAGATTTAAAGTCTTTTTCTTTGGGGGCAGCAGCCTCGAGAAAAGGCTTACTGGTGTTATGTGGTGAAGATTGAGTAGAACTCGGCGTGGACAGGAGCTAGTGTGGTGAAACGGTAGGACCCAGGTCTCGAAAAGTCGAGGCTGTCGCAAGAAAAGTTGCTACGCGAAGCTCTGTCAAGCCGTCGTATGGTGAATCTGACATCCGCCCTGACATCCTCTGAATGAATTCGCTGCAAACCCGCTAACTGCACAAGGGAGAGCAACAGCAAAGAAGTAAGAACCAAAAGTCGCACCGACAGCTCTCCGCCTCGACAACACACTGCATCGTAGAGCGCAGGCAGCAGCTGCTGATACTATTGACTCTGAGTATCTATGGCTGTGTCCACTTGCAAATCTGGCTAGACTAGAACAATATCAGGAAGCCGAAGCTTCAGGTAAAGATATCTTACGTAGATTTCAATAGTATCAGCAGCGCATGCGCTTGGTGCCATCCTCACTGCCTCAGGACGGCTCAGTGGGAAGCTCTGAGCACAGCAAGCATGCTGCTAGCTCTGGCTGGGCAGGGGGTGCACTCACAAGGTTGGCTGCAACAGGATCGTGGAGGCTTCTTCAAAAAGTCAAAAAATACAGGCATCGAGTTCAGGGTAGGGATTCACACCTTCTCAGCATCTCACCAAAGAGCTTTGCGACTGCCAAGGAGCGAAAGCAAACTCGCAGCATCATTCGGTTGCGATCACGCGGCCTTTTGTCACAGTGGACGAAGAAGAAATTTCCCAGTTGTCTCTTCTTACCGACTTCAGGTTGATGTAAGCTTTGCAGGCTTCGGAGGTGCCTAGCTTTGTCAGGGGGTTTGAGACGTGTTGGCCTTGAGTCCCTGCGGCTTGCGACTGTCTCTTGCGTCCAAATGTAAAAGGTAGGGCATCTCGGACCATTCTGCTTCTGGGTACTGAGCGTTCGGGGCTTGTCGGTTCCGGGCTCATTTGCCAGGCATGAACGCAGGGAAATGTCATGCAAAAAATGTGGCAGACGGAATTCTGTGCTTGTTGGCATCTGCTTGAGACTTGGGCGGGGCTTGTTGGTTGAGAAAGAGTTCGGAGGCTTTAAGCTGAGGTTCAGCCTCCTCCGGAATCCCTCGGCTACCACCTCTGCGACCAAAGCCATGCAACCACAACAACTTGCAACAACACAACTTGTGACAAGGTCCTACCTATGTCGGTTGTAAGTCGTGTAGATTGTCCTTGAATCAGAATGCATACTTGCTGGCAGAAGGGAGAGGGCAGCCGCTATCAGTCGAAGTCCTGATGCTGCAGTTGCCGAGGCGTGCCTCCCTGTCCGTCCATGCAGGATGCATTGTCGGGTCTATCGTTCCACCAGGGAACATGTTGAGAAGCGCGGAAGCCGAAAACTCAGCCCAAACCCTACTGGACTTGAAAGGCTTCACAACGGTAAACCGAAGTAAAAGAAGCTGCGAGTATCTCGCATCTAGCAATTTTACTTTCCCACACTGAAGGTCAGGAAGTCACGTGCCAGAAGAACGAATTAAGCAGCTTTCTTAAACATTCTTCAAAAACGCAGGCCCAACAACTCCGGCAACTACAGCGGCCTCTTGCTTGCTCTGGCTGCGATCTTCCTTGGCCAACGGCCTTCCGGGCTTTCGGCTTCCGAGTGGGAGCTGGCTGTGATCCAGACCGTTAGTCTCAAAAAAAACCTTGAGCAGCTCATCGCTGGAAAGCAATCAAAAGAGAATTGTAAAAATCAAATGCAAGAATTAAACTTTGCTTGCACATGAACTATTTTGTGAAATATCTATGACAGGAATATGAAATGTGTTTGAATCGGCGATGTGAAAACTCTGAAACATGCAAGAATCATGAACCAGCGAATTTTACGTGACCAGGCTCATAAATCAAGGTCGCACTGTTTCATACTTACAGCTTATAGCTCTTTCGTATTTTTGCATATCATTTTTCTCATGCCATCTAACTTCATTTTTCATATCTATTTCATAAACCGACGCACGGATTGGCTCTGAGATTTTCTTAACTTTAGCAGCTCCCAACGACTATAGAGTAGAGCCCCCCATCATTGAATATTGCTCGGCAGGAGAAGGTTGACCGGTTAATGACCTTAGATAGTTACTCTAAGGTCTGCTGCTGTTCCATGACAACCGAACCTATCCCCGCCCGTCCGATCAACGCCCAAACCCTCCCATACCGAAGATTTTTCTGGACCAAACCCAACTACCATCGGGGAAACGATGACTTGAAGACACTTAGTTCGCGATAACCCCCCCCCCACCCCTTTTGAAGCACGATTTCTCAAATACTGAATGGGCCTTCGAGCAGCTCAGAACCACTAGCAGTCTGTCATGCAACTCCTCCACGCGAATGCTTAACGAATCCGAACTTCACCTGAGTTTCATCTGCAGCCGACCCTGCATTAAGCACAAAAGCACATGAAATGCGAGCATCCTATAAGCACTTCTCCCCAACCCGACCTCCGAGGTTTCTCTCAACGCCCCGTCGGGAAACACCCAGCCTCTCGCAAGAAGCGCAGCACTTCCTGGTGGCCCTCCTGCTCCGCGAGGTGTGCCGGGGTGTTACCATCCGCGTCCGTGACGCCCAGGTCGGCCCGCGCCTGTTCTGCATTGCAGCAGTTGGTCTTCCAACGTTGGGCGCGATTCTGCAGCATGGATAGGCTCAACAAGGCAAACCGAGAAGACCTCAGCGGCTGCAGGAATCACAGGCACAGGCCTCCTGCAATGACTGCAAAGCCTCCAAATGACCATTCCGTGCCGCTTGATGGGCAGGCGTCAGTCCGTCCTTCAAATGCCACATCATCCCTTGTGCTGGTACAGACAGAGACACCGAGTGACCGCTGAATCCGTCCTGTGAAGCTGCAGCCAGGTCCGCGCCAGCCTCTGCCGAGTGTGGCAACAGTGTGAAAGAGAGAGTGGACGCTTGCGCACAGCCTCTCATCTAACGAACTTCTAGTGGCGCCTAGTCTAACTGCCCTAGCTGAAACCCGCAACTGCCTATTCGTCATCCCTCTGCCCGCCAATCACTCCAATCCCATCTGTCTAGAGAAGCCTGCTGCAGTAGACGCAAAGCTCCGGATTGGCCGCTCTGCGCAGCGAGGTAGGCTGGGCTGATGCCGTGCTCGTCTGTGGCCCGCAGGTCCACTCGGGCCTGTGCGACAGCAACTCGGCAGTGTGGAATGTGGAAGATGGGTAAGGGGCTGTCGCCTGAACTTGCCAGATCGCTTGAGGGCCACCAATGTCAGCATACAGCATACGACTGTAACGACTCAGGTTGCATTGCCGAGCATCACTACCACGATGAGACTTGGAGACATACTCTGCGCAAGGCAAATGTTGACATGAGGGCAGAAGGCAGCACGACGTTGTCAACACGCTCAGAAGTCCTCTCCTAGCTCTCCGGCTCTCACGTGCTCTGTGCAGTCGGCAAACCGGCTCTCACGAGCAATGTGACCTGCAGACCAACCGGCAGAGGGCCTACAAGTCTGGTGTGGCTCCTACCTCTTGGCTGCATGCTTGATTCTTGCAACTGTTTGCCTTCGGCATGCCCCAGTCCAAAGTCAGTCTACTGAGCTTCCCAGAAACCCGGCGGCCTCCAGCAGCACTTGAAGAGCGTCCACGTGCCCTCTCTCTGCTGCCTGATGGGCTGGCGTCGTCCCATCGTGCATGGCGCCGATGAGTGTCTGGGAGATGGCCTCTGCGAAAGGGATTTATAGTCAAAACGACCCATTCTCGCGAGCCCATCAAACGCAACCGCGGAAAGTGAGGTTTCCTGTGAGCTTCTTGACTACTTGTGACTGCTGCCGGCATGCGTTTTTCTTGCTTCGGTTCACACTGCTGCTTTTTGCTTCTATCGGCCGTGGGACATCATGGGTCCCTTCTAAGTCCTCCATGGCCGCTCCTACTGCGCGGCCACCATGCTGATCAAAGCCACTTTGATGTTGGGTTTTGCATGGGGAGGCAACGGTCGGTTTGAGTGGCTAGGCATGGCCAGGCGCAGGGCTCGAAGACGAGCCACTGCTCACATAAAGAAGAAGAATCCAGAACTCTTCCATGCCCCGAGCTCCCTGCAGGCCTGGAGTTGGCCCTCGCTCTGTGGCGAGCGCTTGGCTGCATTCAGATCGGCCCGGGCCTGCGGCTACCGGGTTGGCTGCAGGTCGGGGCTTAGGCTCGTCTCGCTCGATCTCATTCGTCTGCCCCTTTCTCTGACGGGTTTGGGGGATGCAGTGAGCATTGAAAACACCCATGTTTCTTGCTGCCTCCCTGCGGATCATGCAGCTAAATGGACCCGTAACCGGCCTCGTGCAGCAGCCGCAGTGCTGCTGCGTGGCCTTCCCTGGTCGCGAAAAATGCCGGAGTCATACCGGCAATGTTCTTGGTGTCCAAGCTCACCTTGGCCTGTGCAAGCAAGCTCTCAACCGATCGAAGCCGCTCAGCAACCATCAGCAACCACACGGTTGCAGAGGCTGCCGTCTCGGCCTCCTGCAGAAGCCGGAGTGCACCGATATGCCCGTTGACGGCAGCGTAATGTGCAGAGGTTTCGCCAAGCTTGTCTGCAACGCTCAGGTCGGCATTGGCCTCCGGAAACAGCAGCGCAGCTCGCAAGATCGAGTTGCCGGGGCACTCAAAAGTCTTCTGCGTGGGCCATCTCAGAGCACAAGAGCTGAGCTCTTCAACTCCAGCCCTGATCTGATGATTTCGTGGCTTGGGATGCTTCGTGTCGGGCTTTCGTTGCAAGCTCCGGATCTTTCAGATGTTCTCTGAAATCTGGCAATGGCATGCATTCCTTGATGGGCCTGGACCTCGGCACCTGCGTGGAGCTCCGATCTGACTGATTTGTGGACTGAGAAACCTGATCTCTCGGATGCCCCACCTGTTTCGGTTTACCTGTGGCAGACCACTGTTCCGTTCTCTGGAGATGCCAAAATTACCTGCAAGATCCTGGGAGACTCAGAGATCCCGCGCGTGAAAAGGACGCAAGGACCGGACAACCCTGCGCGGAGAGCTCTTCCTGATGATTTCGTGGCTTCGGATGCTTCGTGTCGGGCTTTCTTTGCAGGCTCCTGACGTTTCAGATGCCCTGTGGGGTATGGCGATGGTGACAGGCATTAGTGTGCCGGGACTTCGGCACGACTAAGGCTGAGCAAACCACCCTAGCTGTAGCAGGTTGTAGCAATGACTTCTTCTCCCCTCCCCAAAGATGCCTCCAAATCCCCTGCTCGCTTCCTTGAAAAGAGGGCTCTGGAAGTCGGTGGCCCGGCCTGCAGGAGCAGCCGCAGCGCCTCGAGGTGCCCGAAGAGTGCAGCCCCGTGGGCCGGCGTCCTTCCGTCCTTCAAACAAAGAGCCACCGCGTCACTTTCCTTCCGCTCTTTCCAACTTATGCTCGGCTCAGGCCCGTCCTTTTTCGCTGCAGCGAGGTCCGCGCCAGCCTCCGCCCAGGGGCAGGGAAGGCAATGAGGGGAGACAAGGTTGAGCGCGCTCCTCTGACTCCACTTATGCTCACAGTGGTCTGTGCAATTGCGGCTACTTCAGATTCAGAGCGGAGCCTAAGCACTTGCTTTAAAGTTTCGCCCTGCGATCACTCTGCCCTTACCATTTCGGTGGACGTCTTCCGTATCAACAAAAAAACCATGCACTTCGCTGGGCCACTGAAGACATACGACCCGCTGGACAACTCACCACTCCGGCCTGGCGCAGGACCTGCAGAGCCTCGAGGTGGCCGTTCTGGGCGGCGAAGTAGGCGGGCGTGACGCCGTCGTCCCTGGCTGCGCCCAGGTCGGCCTTTGCCTGGCGCGAGACTGGTCTGCGTATCCAAACAAAGCGAGAAAAACGAGCTCCGGCCGTGGCGGCCCACGTTTTTGGGAGTTCTCGGTGCCGTGGGGATTCCCCGGTCAGTGAGAAGCGCCCGGCCAGGCCCGGAAGTGAAACACGCAAACACCACGCACATGCAGGAAAATCCTTCCCAAAGTATACAGACGTCTCTCCACCCCCCGACAATCTTGAGGAAGAGTTGCCTGGATGGGGGATGGCTCCGGGATTGTCCCAGGTTATCTGGGGTAATATCTTGCCGCTAGAAGTGCACATGACACCGAACAGAGCAACAGGAACTGCTGGAAGGATGATGCTAAAATCGGGAGGCTGAGCTATGCCCATGCTTTGAACTCTGGTTCATTCGCGAGATTGCAGGCTCCCGTGAAAGGAAACTCCGGCTATCATAGTCAATCAGTGCTTGCCAGACTCCGAAAAACACACATTTCCGGACCAAAAACAAAGCAAAAGACCAACTTTTCTCATACAGAATCAGAGAGGCTCTCGGGACTCTAGTCTAGGATAGGACTCCTCGACGGTTCCAGCTTCGAAGCGCGCGAGCTCCGCAAAAATCTCGACGGGACGCTGTCCATCCCAGGATAAGTTTGTATGAAATCCAAAACCCAGGGTTTGGCGCTTCTTGGCCTCAACGGCCTCCGGGCCTGGAGGCATCGCAGTATGGAGATCCGACGAGCTACGCTGACAGTATGGGGGGTCTTCGTCCAGAACCAGGCCTTGCCTGGAGCGCGGGCGTGCAAAGCAGATGGGAGGGCCATCGTCGCATCGTGGGTGTGGGAGTGGGAGCGGAGGGGGAGCAGGGGCCCGGGCCCACAAGCCGCCCCGGCGCAGCCGTCACAGCCGACCAGCTGTTTTTTCCACATAGGGTGCTCCCTCCCCTAAAAAACCGTCGAAGCGCCTCGAGAAGGGGGGTTGTCCGGCCGAAAAGCGGGGCCTCGGCTCCCTTCCTCTTGTCTTCCGCCGGCCTTCAACCGTTCAACGCGACAGAACCGTTTAGAACTCCATCGCGGCCGCTGCCCACAAAGCCAAGCGCACGTTTAACATCGCAGGTGCGAGCTCTTTCAACCCCCTCCCAGCCAATGTCTCGAGCAACTCGCACGACTCTGGTCTTAACTATCGGTATCGCAGATCTGCTTCACAGTTGCTTGCACAAACCCGATTGGAGAGGCGGGCTGCTTTTGGGACATCACATCTCAACATGCCTTCCAGACTGTTGGGGAGGCGGTGAACAGGACCAGGCTCCAAGCAGACCCGTCTGGCATTTGCAAAAAGGCTGGAAAGCGGAGACACGCGGCTGGCTGCACAAACACACGACAACAAGTCCAACACTAAAGGCGATAAAGCAACAACAGTCTTGTGGGATTCCGATGCTTTGCGGCAAGGCAAGCAACAAAGACCTTAACCGAAGTACCTGTAGTGGCCACCCCCGCAACCTTGACGCAAAGCTGCTTAGATTGGCGGGGTGGCTCTGCGACCTGGGCCTTTTGCACTATTCTTCAACTCCAGCCCTGATCTGATGATTTCGTGGCTTGGGATGCTTCGTGTCGGGCTTCCGTTGCAAGCCCGTGACCTTTCAGATGCCCTGTGGGGTATGGCAATGGTGGCGGGCATTCAGTGGGCCTGGACTTCGGCACGATTAAGGCACAGCAAACCACCCTAGCTGTAGCAGGTTCTAGCAACGAGCTTCTCCCCTCCCCAAAGATGCCTCCAAATCCCCTGCTCGCTTCCTTGAAAAGAGGGCTCTGGAAGTCGGTGGCCCGGCCTGCAGGAGCAGCCGCAGCACCTCGAGGTGCCCGTTCTGTGCAGCCCTGTGGGCGGGCGTCGTTCCGTCCTTCAAAGCAGAGCCACCACGTCACTTTCCTTCCGCTCTTTCCAATTTTTTGCTCGGCTCAGGCCCGTCCTTTTTCGCTGCAGCGAGGTCCGCGCCAGCCTCCGCCCAGGGGCAGTGCGTGGCAATGGACACTGCGCCCCTCTAACTCCACTTATAAACTCAGTGTGGTATGCGCTTGCGGCTACTTCAATACCAAATCGCTTGCCCTCAAGTTTCACCTGCCATCTGTTCTTCTACCAGCTTTGCCGCTGGGTCGTTCCCAACGTACAGACGCCTCTCCACCCCCGACAATCTTGAGGCAGAGTTGCCTGGATGGGGCAGCTTTGCCGCAAATTCCGTCCCAAAGTTCAGACGTCTCTCTCCACCCCCGACAATCTTGAGGCAGAGTTGCATGGATGGGGGGATGGCCCCGACTTTGGCCTTTTGCCCCGGCTCAAAAGAGCGAATCGAAGCTCTTCAACTCCAGCTCTGATTTCAATGTTTCGCGGATTGGGATACTTCGCGTCTTGCAAGCTCCCGATCTTTCAGATGCCCTCCAAAATCTGGCAATGGCTTTCATGGCCGGCATTACTGTAGGGGGCCTGAACTTCGGCACCTGTGTTGGACCTGGAGCGAGGAGAGGCCACGACACCCTGGGAGACTCCGAGATCGCACGACAACACAGACAAGTCGCAAACGGATTTACAAGGGACGGTGCCTGCCACAAAGCAGCTCTTGCATGCGGATCCCCAAGAACAGAAATAAAGGTAGTGTCATTCTGGTTGGGCCTCTGCAGACGCACAAAAAGCGACAACAAATCCCCGAAACAGTCGCGACTGAGAGTGACGTACCAAGAGGCTGATTGACACTAGGCTTGAATGGTCTTCCACGGATCCCCGGAGCTTTACATCGCAGATCCTTACACAACTTCCGGAAGCAGTACGCAGGCGTCTGGGGCTTTGAAGACTGGGCTCCAGTCTCTGGCCCTTTCGCTTGGCTTGCCCCCTCCGGGCTCCGGAGTCTGGAAACGTCTTCCCTGGAAGAGGATTTCAACTCGAATCTCGGTGCTTTTTGGGCGCGTGCTGGACTGGACAACCCTGCGCGGAGAGAATTGATGCCCAGAGCACAAGAGCTAAGCTCTTCAACTCCAGCACTGATCTCATGATTTCGTGGCTTGGGTTGCTGCGTGTCGGGCTTCCGTTGCAAGCTCCTAACCTTTCAGATTGTTTGTGGGGTATGGCAATGGTGGCGGGCAGTAGCGTGCCGGGACTTCGGCACGACTAAGGCTGAGCAAACCACCCTAGCTGTAGCAGGTTGTAGCAACGACTTTCTTCCCCCTCCCCAGAAATCCCTCCAAATCCCCCTAAATGCCTCTGCGCGAAGCCTCCTTGCAAAGAGAGGGCTCTGGAAGTCGGTGGCCCGGCCTGCAGGAGCAGCCGCAGCACCTCGAGGTGCCCGTTCTGTGCAGCCCGGTGGGCCGGCGTCGCTCCGTCCTTCAAAACAGAGCCACCACCTCACTTTTCTTCCGCTCTTTCCCAATCTATGCTCGGCTCAGGCCCGTCCTTCGCCGCTGCAGCGAGGTCCGCGCCAGCCTCCGCCCAGGGGCAGGGAAGGCAGTGAGGAGAGACAGGGTTGAGCGCGCTCCTCTGACTCCACTTATGCTCACAGTGGTCTGTGCAATTGCGGCTACTTCAGATTCAGAGCGGAGCCTAAGCACTTGCTTTAAAGTTTCGCCTGCGATCACTTGCCCTTGTCGGGCCCAAAACCATTTCGGTGGACATCTTCCGTAGCACAAAAAAACCTGACCCATGCAGTTTGGCCCACATATACCCGCTGCACGACTCACCCCTCCGGCCTGGCGCAGGACCTGCAGAGCCTCGAGGTGGCCGTTCTGGGCGGCTATGAAGGCGGGCGTGGCGCCCTTGTCGGTGGCCGCGCCCAGGTCGGCCCCTGCCTGGCGGGAGACTGCTCTGCGTCTTTAAAGAAAGAGAGAGAAAAACGAGCTCCGGCCGTGGCGGCCCACGTTTTTGAGAGTTCTCGGTGCCGGGGGGGTTCCCCGATCAGTGAGAAGCGCCCGGCCAGGCCCGGAAGTGAAGCACGCGAACACCACGCACATGCAGGTGCTGTTAGGGCGAGTCGCCCTGACATTCTTCGGCCCTTCGCTGCGCTGACTCCGGCAGCAAAGCTGCAGTCTGAGTTTTTCGGCCCTTGTCAGCGGAGATCGCGCCCCTCTCCCTTTTCCACGCCTCTTGCAGCAGCCGCAGCGCCGCCGCGTGGCCGTTGCACGCTGCGAGCCATGCCGGCGTGATGCCATCATCGTCTTTGGCACCCAGCTCCACCTTGGCCTCCCAAAAGCAGGCTCGCAAGGCCCCCGCAAAAGCCCACATGGAGGGCGGGTCCCTCCCTCCCGGACCCCCCGTGGCCTCGCGGAGGGCCTCCAGAGCTGCCAGGCGGCCGAACTCTGCGGCGCAGTGCGCCGGCGTCCAGTCGTCCTGGTCCTTGGCCTCTAGGTCGGCCCTGGCCTGCAAAGAAAAAGGGAAGTGCGGAAGAATCAGAGGGCGAAGAAGGCCGAAGGGCGACGGTGACTGCAAGAAGCAGCTCCCCGACTGCTGAGTTTCGCGAAATGCGTCGGAAAAATCTCGCTGGCTTCGTGCGCACGGTTTCCTTTAAGGAGTTCGGCAAAGGCCCGCACTGAGTGAGCTAGGCGAAGTGAGCAACCAAGTGCACAAACAGCAGGAATGCGCTGTGCATGCGTCCCCCTCGGCCTGTGAGAGCACAGGTTGCACGCCATCACACCACTTCCAGCTTTCGAATCTCAAGGGCACCTAACAAAGGTACAAGTTAGTTGTGGATGACGGCGAAACAATCTTCATGGAAAACTTAGACCCCGAGTCGGACTGAACGCCTCGAGGCCCTGGCTACTTCAGTTTCTGTGCAAACTCCCTAAGTACTGCTGAAAGCTTGAAAACGGGCCCACAGAAATAGCTGCGCCTTCTTTTCCTGACAACACGCTGTCTACCCCCCGGACACGTCACGCAACCGAGTCGTGTAGCTTTGGGCCCGCGCCCTTGACTGCCTAACTTTGCGGCAGTTCGGCAACTTCAGCAATACAAGATGATCAGGTTCGGGACTGGGAGATGCGAGAGAGAACGTTGACTCTGTCAGAGCCAGAGCCTTCTTGCAAGTCGTAGATGTATGCGACCCCACCCCGCCTGTGAGAGCATCCGCAAGGCCTTCCGAAAGTGGGACAAGAACATTCACTGCTGACGAGACAAAGAAATGAAGACACAACAGGCAAACCTGTTTCGGCTGGCATGGACGATCGACACGGCCCTTGACAAATGCCGTCCAGATGTCCGAGGCCTAGATCCGCGGCAATGTCTCCGACAAATCAGGGCTGACATACGGCATCTATCCAATGCACGAAATCTTGGTACTTATTCCAGAAGCCGTGTGCGTGCTGCCATGTCAAGGTCTTTGCTACGGACACACAATGACAGGCAGCTGCCCCGAGGCCTCCACATGGCCACCTCCGGCAGCTTTGTGTGCTGCAGTTGCCCCACGCGCGTCGCGGGCCTGGAAGTCCACAGCGTCCGCCTTTCGAGTCTGGAAAGACAGTGGGCTTCTGAGACATCCACCCCGGCAAGTTCACACGGGTTACCAAAGCCTGCTTGAAACGGTGCGACGTTGCTTTAGCACTCCCTCGCTCCATCCCGTCTTCACGGGAAGGGCTCCCACAAAACAGGCAAGGAAAACAAACCAAGCCACAGGCAGGACTCGTCTCCCAACATCATTCAATCCAACTGTTGCCTAAAAATCGCTGCTCGACACCAAAACTATCGTCATCAACACCCGAACGGCCCGAAGGGCCTAAAAACCTTGCGCTGACCCTCATTTTACCCTCGGTGCCGTACAACGAGTTGACACTGTTCGACTCGGTGGCGCTTTCCCGGGTCTGGCTGCATGGACGAACGGGACGCGAGAGTAATCCGAGCCATGTTGCTACAGAGGCAAGCTCGAATCCGAGATTCTCCCCCGCTGCATATGTCAAACCTCAAACCGTTGAATCGTTCAGATCTGACAGGGCGGTGTACAGATTGGGGTTGGGTATGGTTTGCCCTCTTTTCGAGGTCTGTTAACCAGTTCCCACACGAGGCAGCTGAGGAACCTTACATAGCATGCATGCACAATCAAACTCGTCAATGCCACTTCGGCATGTGGGTGTCTTCTTATATGCCGCTTCAGAACGGCATGTGGTAGAATAGCTTGACCTTTCGGTCTCGCCGCATGCATCTTCAACTCGAAGGGCATGCTGGGCAGAACGCATGTCCGTCCCCGTCCAAAGCCCGCCCACAGCCATGACTGTCTTTGCACGCAGCAGGCCTGGTGCAGCACTTCCAGAGCATCCGCGTGGCCCATCTCTGCAGCCATGTGGGCGGCCGTGATGCCATTCTCGTCCGCAGAGTCGGCCACGGCCTGCCCATCGTTTGAACAACTTTAACCCTGGGGTGCACTGCTGCTGGAGCCTCGGGAGGAGCCCCTATCTTCTGGTGCCCGTGGAGTCTTGCCTCTCTGTGTTTGACATGGATCTTCAATGTCCAAACTTGCAGCTTTGGGAAGCTCCAGGGCCGGGATTTGAGCCGGGGGCCGTGTCAACGTCCAGGAATTCAGACAAGTCTTCTGCAATTACGTCTGGGCAGGTCCACCGAACACTTGAGTGACACTCGCTGCCTGCTTGGAAAGCACTCATGGAAACGCCACAAACCAGGCTTGTGCGGTGCTTGCTTTTCGTGTCACGCCCGTCCGTCTGTCCCTCGATCAACCCCTGCTTCTCGCCCACTCTCTCTCGCTCTCTCTGCCTTCACCGTTCCATTCCATGTTCTTCGACCTCATTGAAGTGATATCACTCTTGAAACTCCTGCGCTGGTGCGTGGAAGAATGGGCCCTTGCCGCACCTGAGCTTCAGCGAGGAACCGAAGCACGTCGACGCTGCCCGACGCCGCAGCTAGATGGAGTGGACGGCGCCCCTGCTCGTCCGCGGCGTCCATGGCTTCACTGCCGCAGTGCTCGTTTAAAGCTATGAGAACCCCTACTTCGCCGCAGATAGCGGCCTCGTGCGCGGGCAGCAAGCCCTCATCGTGCGTGCGGGTTTGAGCCAAGATATGCTGCACGTTGGCCACGCTGCCCAGCCGCACCGATAGGTGCAGTGGGCCGCTGCAGAGGCCTTGAGCCACTGGGAACAAGGTCAGGTTCCAGCAGAGAAGCATCTCCGAAACGGCTGCGGTCAGCAACGTGGCCAAACTGAAGGCCACCGCTGCAGCGGCCAGAGAAGCCAGGGCTGGGCGGGCCGCGAGTGGGCCTGGCCATGCAAGGACAAGTCGGGTCTGAAGGCTGGGTTGAGGCAAATTTTTTGGTTGTGGCTGGTTTCCGCCCTTTCATGGCAGTCGAGCTGGGTACATCAGGTCGAAGTCCCGAGGTTAGAGTTCTCCCTGTTAGAAATATACTGCACAAGCAAGACCTCGACCATCTTTGCTGAAAGGCACCGTGCCGTTGCTGAAGTCAGGCCCTTAACACATTATGACTTTCAAGCTGAGGTCGGTTCAGGTCGCTCTGCTGTTGACCTGGCTACTATGTAATTTTGGCCGGCAAGGCATGTGCCGTCGGGCGCTGTGCTGCCATACTTCGCAGCAACGACCGCTGCCGCCGCGATGGTGGTCAGGTTGCGGCCAAGCAGCAGCATGCGTTGCAGCCGCAGCTGCCTTCGCAGCAATGCCTGCCTCAAGCCACAAGAAGGCATGGGCAGCATTGTCGGCTTCTCCATGCCACTTGCTACTTGGCTGCTCGGACGAACTCTGCATCCCAGGTACTGGAAGCAACCCCAAGGGATCGTGACGGCGCTGAGCAGCAGCTCCAGCATCTCCTGGGGTCGCTTCAGATTTTCCCAGGCCTTGCAGAGGACCAGCTTGTGGATCGCCGCCGACACCGCGATGTCCACCAGAATCCAAGCTGGCAACCACGGCTGCTGGATGCCGCGCCTGAGGTGGAGGCTGACTGACAATTTACAAGCTCATCGCAGTTTCCTCCTTAAGAAGTGCCCCAATCGAAACAGGGGTCCTGGAGGCATCCACTGGGCGGAGGGCCATGCCCAGGAGGGCCCAGCCACAGATGCGTCCGCCGACGTCGGCGCAGCGCCAGGCCAGCAAGCCGGCTTCTGGCAAAGCGCCAGGCTCCTTACACTTCATTTTGCGGGATCGAAGCACGACGTTGCACAGCGTTGACCAAACCATGATTAATTAGTGGGACGATAGCTTTGATGCACAAGTCGACGACTCGAGACCTCGCCTCGATAGGAAGGTTCATCCAAGGCTCGATGGTCGGTGCGCACAGCCGCCGGTAACCCTTGTTCGCCGCATCGGCCATGGATCCTAAGGAGAGGCCTAGCGACAGGACAAGGAAGAACACGCTGCCTTCCCGCGGCGCACCTGCAACTGCGAGCGCATACGCCTGTAGCAGTGAGCTTGGCAAACTCTCGCTCAATTGCGCTAGAACCTTGTCCCTCACCAGCACCACGGTTTCGGATCCCAACTGGAACGACTCGTACGCGACAAGAAGGGGCTTTATCTGTAGCACATGCAAGACCAATTCCTTAGCCCCAGGCTTAGGCTCCCCCTGCTCGTTCAGACCAGCGGCCCAAAAATCTACGTTCTTTTCGTCACTTACCCGCTCCCAACTCGCCCGGTGCAACACGAACCCCACGACCCCAGAACCCAGCGTAATGGCTATCAGCAAGCCTCCGAAAGCTATCAGGCCACTTCTGAAGTATGCCGTGGCGACGTAGATGTCCGACACCATGTCAGCGACGGAAAGCCCTAGAGAAGTGGCGATACGAAATTGCGCATGCAGCCTTTCCCGACTCTCCCCTTCATCTACACCCAGTAAACGGTAGCCTCTAGCTGTAATGTGCTTCATGCTCATGTACACGTACAATGCGCATGCGCTGGCGGCGACCAGCACGGCGAGGCCGGCAGCGCCGACCCAAGGCTTCTCCAGGAAGACCCACCTGCACCGAGGGTGGATTTGGGCGACAACTGCACACCGCAGTGTTTGGGGGTGTCGCCAATTTGCATACGGGCCGAAGGCACTCCAGATACTTAAAGCATCGTAATTTCGACCTCTTGGGGCCCGAACCGGCGATACGGAGGAAGGCCCCGCAGTGTAGCTGCACAGTCGTTTCGGAGGGCAGGTCCCGCAACTTTTTAGTTCAGGGCTTCCCGTGGGATCCATTGCTCCGAGGCCGTGCCTGAACTTGTCGGAGGCGCTGGCAGCTGCAGAGGAGACCCAGGAGACCAGCCCACCCAGGTGATGCTCCACTTCCTTGCAAGCTGTATTTGTACGAGGGAATCTGCGCAGAGGGCCTCTCCGTCCGTTCAAGATTGCAATCAAAAAAGCAAAAAACACTATGGCGCAGGAGAACGAAACTCCGAGCCAGGTGTCGGCGTAGAGGCATGGCCTCAACTGCTCAGTGGTGTCTTTGACGGTCGCATCCCAGGTGCCTGGGTGCGCAGTCAGAGCAACACAACGGCCAGCCACAGGTGGCAGCAGCAGCGTCGCTCAGGCAGTTCTACCCCGGGATCTGGTATTGAATCTTGAAGTCCACCACATCCTGAATCTGAAGCGGACCTGAGCCTGCCAAAGCTGTGCCTCCCCGAAAGCCTTCCCACGAGCTCCACGGGTCGCCTCTGCGAAGCTTTCATGCCGGAACACCCCCAACAAACTCGTGCACCAACTCCAAACCGACCCTCCTCATAGCCGGGTCTTGAGCAAGCCGCAGGGCTCCGTTCAAGCGCTTTCCAAGCTGGATTTCACCGTCAAGGCACCGAAATGGTACAGGTGAGACCGGTCTTCTCGTCAAGCCAAGGCACTTCTGAGAGACTCCAGGAAGGCTCCGGAGCCTCCGTGGAGGAGACGCCGTGGTCGTGGTCCGGGCTGCGGCTCCGAGAACCTCAATCGCGCCAGGAGGTCTTCGCACAAAATAATCCTTTGCTCCTAATGTTTTATACGTGGCGGGCCCCTCCCCAACTCCCCAAGACGAGTAGAAAGTGGAAAGGTGTGTTTATTATTAGGCTATTGCTCCTGCTCAAGCTCTTGCTCCTGCCCTGCTTTGCTCTTGCTCTCCTGAGCCCCCGAATCCAAATCAGGTTCTTTGAAAGGCAGGGATGATTTCAGGCAGAAGTCCGCAAAGTGTGCTATTGAGGGTGTTTCATGCAAGGGTGAAGTGAAGAGGCTGAGGGGAGCCGAGGCTGTGCTGAAGGGTTCCTCACTGGACATCAACAGAGCCTGAACACCGTGGGGCCATGCGGGGCTTTTGCTATCAGGGCCAGAGCCCCCGGAAAAGGGAGGGCCCCGAGAGCAGAAGCGCGAAGTCAATCCACGGATCTCGGCCCAGGGGCCATGCACTGTGAAACAAAATCGCGAGCGGCACAAAGAGGCCAAGCGCGCGGGAGATGGCCATCAGTCCTCTCAAATAGGGCTTAGGGTCTGGGGTTTAGGGTTTAGGGCAGGCGAGAGCACAGGAAGTCGTGTGGGGCTGCTTTGGGCTTTCGGGCTTGAGGCTCTCAAGACACACGCGGCCTGGCATTGCAGGAGCGCCGACGGGTGCGCAGGATATCCACAGAGGCCAATCACACCCAGAAGAATATCTTAGCTCGTTTCTGCTCTGGCTTCCAGTCTCACTGCCATCTACAATGAATCTGCAAGGTGACTACCTTTGCTGCGTGGTGTGAGAGTCTTTGGTTCACGTGCCCAGCTGCTGCTTGCTTTGGATTTGCCTTGTATCTCTTGACCTACCTTTTTGACGCATGTTGCTCCCGCGCTGCGCTGGTGGCCAATGGCAGCAGTGGGCCATAACCGTGTTGCTTGCCACGACAAGACGATTCACTTCGAACGGCGGTCCATGGCTGCGACTTGCCAGGCAACTGTTGACGGGCACAACAGTGCTGGATGCAGCAGGAACATGCAAGGCTAGTAGCCTTTAACCAAGCTGTTGTTGCATCTTTCCTCGCGACCGCCACAAGCACCTTCAGGGCTAAGGTCGCCCTTCCGTTTGGGAAGTTCGCACTGTCGGAGTTGCAGGACATCACGGGCCTGCATACGTCGTAGGTTTCTAAAGTACCGAAGTTGGTGTGGGTCGAGCTGAGGGCTCCGGCAACTGCGAGAGTACGGATCTGTCCGAAGATCTACCAAACACCGGGCGCAGCGCACAAAGACTCTGAAACCCTCGTGAGTCGCGCATGCTGCCCAAAAGTCTCTAACATCCTACCGTGGCGGCGCAGATTCCTCTCATGCCTCAGAGCGAAAAGCTCCAAGGACCGCGGGATGGAGCAGATCCCAATTTCTGACGAGTTCAGATGCGAAGCACAAGACTTGGGGCAGCACGTCGTCATGTCTCCTTGCACCAGGGAGCAGGCAACCTGGCTTCAGGCAAACTACGCCTCAATCAAAAGCATAAGCCCTAAACCCTGAACCTCAGGGAACCTTCGAGAACCCTCAATAATTCCAAAGTTCAAGGCTTCGGCTGCGGTTCGGCGTAAAAAGGGAGTCAAGAGGCCAGAAGCTCTAGCCTCTGGGTCTTCTCACTAAATACTCAGATTCCTCAAACCCTACAGCCCCCCGAAGTCCTTACATTCCCTTACTGTCTAAACTCAAGAAGCACCACATGGCAGACTGGTACCGGTTTCGGTCTTGAGGAATGTACCACCAAGGTCACTGCAAGGTTTTTGGGTTTCAGATTTAGGTCAAGGCGTTGAGTGTGCAGGGCCTTGGGTTCAGGTTTCCAGCGTTGGCTTCGGGTGCTGGCGTGCCTGAAATAATGCATTGTACACGCATGTACACGCCAGACTAACTCCGAGTATCATCATTTCAACGACATGAACAAGCACTGCACTGACTACAAGCAACCAACTTGGGACTGGCCGCGGTTGTAATTGTAATTACTAGTAAATGACTTCATACATGAATTCAGATCCAGAGAGGAGGTGCTTTTTCGAACCTGTAGCATTCGTACATTGAACCTGGGTTGGCATAGCCACGCTCGCGGCAAGCGAAGTCGTCCACTACCTTAAAGCCGACTTGGCCCATGCGATCCAAGAACGCGATCTGCGTCTGCGAGAACTCAATCGAGATCCAGAATACCTCCAAGTTGTTGGGTTCAGTTTTTACCTCATGCCATTTTCGGACTGCTGCAAAGTACGATCAAGGCTCAGCTTTGGGCTCGTGATCCCTAGCATCTCTGCTCTTTCCTTCAGGGTTCGCTTCTTGGAGAACCTTCGGGTTAAGAGGGCCCAGGGCCTAGGGATTTCAACTTTCGGGCCCTGGTGCCATGAGCACCGTGCAGAGCTGCCGGGAGCAGAGCGTCTGCAGAGCACGTAGTAGAGGGACGCTGAGGGCACCCTCGTAGAGCTGCCCGGAAATCAGCACCGTGTCCACTCCCGATGGGTTTTCAGCGACCGTCGCCAAAGAGGCCGCGTCCCGGAAGTCCAAGACGTCCGCCCGAAAGCGCGAGAAAAAAGGCTCCGGCAGGTTCGCCCGGGCAGCTCTCCGAGCCAATTGCACCGCATCCTCGCACCAGATGCACATGTTTGCTGCACCTACCTACACACACCCCCAGAGAGAGAGAGAGAGAGAGAGAGAGAGAGAGAGAGAGAGAGAGACGCACACACACACACACAATGAAACCAATGCCACACAAAAAGGTAAAATGCTATTGGCTACAACTTCGAAGAGTAGCAAACTCAGGACTCTTGCTGCATCAGGTCAGTCCCGATCAATGTCGGTGCCCTGGGCCGTGGCCGCACCTCCCAAGGCCGCCGCCAGCGATGGCAAAGCCAAGCCGCAGCCGAGCTCAAGCACTTGCCTTCCTTCCTAGGTTGGCCCCTAAAGCCTGTGAAAAATGTTCGCAAACAAGGTCCTCTTAGGCCAGATAAGGGAAAATGTAAAATGTTTCAATCGCCTACGTAGCTTCGATGGCATCTGCGGCGGTCCCTGTTTTGTCCAGCATCCAAGCAGCCAAGGCGTAGGCCGAAGGCCACATCACGTGCGCCATGACGCCTCGTGTGTCGGAGGGCTCGCGGGGCTTCTGCCAGAGTGTCCACTCCCTCCCAGCAAGCTCAAACTGCACCCGGCGTTTGGGACCATCAGCGTCCCGCCAGCAAGGCAAATGTGGTAACAGGCGCGCGTCACTGGCATAGAAGGTGCAGCAGTAAGATAAATCAAAGGGTCCCACCCAGCAATGGCTCCGTCCTGACGAGTTGCCATATTCGTTGCCGCATGCACAGCAAGACTCATAGCTGTATACTTTCGATGCAGCACCACCGAAGCAAGCCTCCATCGCGTCAGCGCGAGCGTGCCTCAACGACCCTCGCGACATTGCTGCCAGACTCAACTGCAGCAGAACTGGCCGAAGAAGGGCAGCAATGACACAGGGAAGCTCCATGCGCAAACTTGCATGCTAGGACCTGCAAGGACAACCCCCGATTGTCTAAAGCGGGTCTATTGTAGGCCTCAAGAGTCCATGGACTGATAAGCAGGCCATGATTGGTGCTGAGATTTTTGTCATGGTGGCACGGAAGGAGCAATTCAAGCATCCGCTTTGTTGAATTCACCCCCGATAGAAAAGGAAGCCTCAACCGTACAGCCAGCACTAAGCCGGGCTACACTGCCCTGAAGCTTTCACGGGCTCAGATTCGGCTTGCTTCGGTGATGACAGGGCTTGCGAGCCCAAGAAGGCAGGAAGCGGACAGGGGACTGCTCAGAAAGCCCTCGAACGGACACCTTAACAGGTGTAAGCCCGCCGCAACAAGAGGAAGACCGTACACTGCGGCCTCGCAGGCCGCAGCGCGATTGGAGCACTCAGCATGGCAGAGGGCTGGCGGCGACTTCAGGACTTCGGGATGGCTGTTTATGGATTCAAGGTTTCGGATTTCGCGTAACTGCTTCGGGTTGGGGGTGTGCAGCTGGAGGTTCAGGCGGCAAATCGAGAGTGCGATTGAGGGTCTTCGACTTCACGGCTCGGAGTTGAAGTGAAGTCGTGGCTGCATTTAAAAGAAACAAAGATTTGGGTCCCGGGACCGACTTTCGCGAGCTCTTGCAGAATGCCAACCCTGATCCAACTGAGCAGGCTGGTGCATCTCATCAACTTGCACCCACTGCGAGCTCCAAATCCCACGCTCCACAGTCTGCAATGTCGCGTCTTTCTCCGCGAAGTTGCAGGCATTCAGGGCCGCTTCACAGCCGAGACGTCCGGTCGTGTGGAGGAAAGACCCTATTCTGCCCATGGTCAGAGCCCAGCTCCTAAAGCCGAACGGCTCTATTTCGTTTCAGAGCTTCGGAGCCTCAGAGGGGCTGGCACTCTTCCAGGCGACGGCCCAGGGTTGTCAGAGAGCTTGTGCCCGAGGGGAGGAGTGTCCCATCGCCTCGGCAAGAAGGGAACGTTTTGGGGTTTCGCCTGCTGGGGCTTAAGTTTGGGGTTGCGGGTCTAGGGTTTAGGGATGTACAGTTTTCGGGCTCAAGCCCCTTTCCAGAGTTTCGGGTCTTGGACCTCGGGTTTATACGTGGTGTCTGGGGTCATTCTGCAATTCCGCTTGAGGACTCGGAGCTGCAGCGACAGGACGATTTTGCAAGGACTTCTTTGTACGGCTGTCCGAAGCCCAGCTACAGAATGCCGAAAACCATAATTGCCTGAGCGCCTCAAGCGGAAAGCCTGATTCAGTTGTGAAGGCACTGCGAAGTCACGGTCTTACGGTTCAGGGGCCTTGGGTCCCGACCCTGCAAGGCACGACTCCGGCGTGCTTCGATCATTGCGGCTCTGAGTGCCCCTTGTGGTTTCAAAGTTCTTGCAGTGAAGAAAAGAGAGAAGGTGCTCACTCAAGGCCAAG